>PVIC010000879.1:0-104948 GCA_004025085.1 Thryonomys swinderianus | reverse complement strand
TCAGGCTGGCCCTGAGCTCACTATGGTGCCCAGGCAAGCCGCCGCAAACTCAGCAATCCTCCTGTCTCTGCTTCCCGAGTGCTGGGATTACAGACGTGAGCCACCACGCCCAGCATTATATGTGGTAACCGGGGATCGAACTCAGGTCCTTGCGCTTGCGAGGCAGGCGCCGGAACCACTGAGCTAACCCTCCGGCCCATCTATATAAATTTGTATTTACACATACATATATCTGTATGCTTAGAAAATGGGACTCTCACCTCCAAAGGATCCTAATAACTAAAAATTAAGGAGCTCTTTTTTTTGTTTTTTGAGACAGGGTTTCGCTTTGTAGTTCAGGCTGGCCCTGAGCTCACTATGTAGCCCAGGCAAACCTGGAACTCAGCAATCCTCCTGCCTCTGCCTCCTGAGTGCTGGGATTGCAGGCATGAGCCACCACGCCCGGCACTCTGGTATGTGGTACTGATTGCTGGTGGGCGTGAGTCACCATGCCAAGCCTTGTTGTATGTGGTTACCGGGTTTGAAACTCAGGACCTTGTGCTTACGAGGCAGGCTCTGGAACCACTGAGCTAAATCTCCAGCCCAAGGATCTCATTTTTTACATTACTTTCAGGTCTGAGCAACCCAAACAATGTTGTGTGGAACACGTGGCTACTAAATTAGGGTTGCCAAAAAAGTGAATGGAGTGAGTGAGATATAGACTTTCTTCTCTTCTCTTTTCTCCTCTCCTTCTTCCCTCTTCCTCCCCCTTTCCATCCCGCTTTGTCTCTTCCTCCTCTTCCATCTCCTCGTCTTCCTCGTAAAGGTAAGGGAATGCACCCAGAGCAGGGAACGGCGTCAGGCACCGTGGCGCCCACCCCAGACCGTCACTGTGAACTCACTGCCCTCCGCAGGTGAATTCAGTGGTGGGAGCACCAATTCTGGGTGGGACGCAGGCCCACCCAGGGCCTCCACACTGCGGTCTCTGGGGCTGGCCTAGACCTCAGGGTGCACCTCATCTGCCCACGGCTCTGAGGCCTTTTCCACCCAGCCCGAGTGGGCCCAGCCGCCCTTCCGGTCCTACATGGAGAAGGAGACTAGATGGCAGTCCTCCCCCTGCTCCTCACATTGGGTCAAGTCCAAAGCAGCAGCCTCCTTTGATCACACAAACACCGTCCCAACTCCTGGCTCCCGGCTCCTCCGTCCCGGCGGCTCTGCGTGCCTCTCTTCCGCACAGAAACTTGCTTTGCATGGCACCATTTCAGCTTCCCCTTCCTTTCTTCCAGTGGAGAGAGAAAAGAGCTGGGAAAAATCCGAGATAGTGAAGACCACTCTCCCGGCCCTACAGCTCCACCCAGCTGAGCCGGGGCGGGGCTCCCTTGGACCCCCCCCCCCTTCCTGACCATGCCCCTCACCTGCTCAAGCGCAGCCCTAGGAGCATCCTGTCTAACCCTGGTCAAAGCATTCTGCTGTCTTTTTCTCACTCACTGTTGAGTCACCAAAGGATGGAGGAGTCAGAACCTGAGGGAAAGGGCTGCTGCCCGGCCTGAGAGTGAGCACCAGGCAAACAGCCTCCCTTCGTGCCACTGCAGTCTCGGGAACTCCTGCTGCACAGGCTGCTGCAGAAAAGCCTGGAGGGACAGCAGGACAGTGGCGGCCAGCCCAGGGAGACAAGGACGACAGGACCCCGGGCCCTCAGTCAACACGGGCCTTCCAGATGAAGGCCGGACCACCCCTGTTCGGCCTGTAGCTGCCATTGTCATCATCAAAGGGGAGATGACGGGGGGGTGGGGGTTTAATTTTGACTTCCTGCTTTGTACCTTGTAGCTCTTACTTCCTGCATCTTGCCAGGCTTGGGCCTTCTTCCTGTCCCTCAGGAGCACTGAGGCTGGGAAATGCATTACTTCTGTCCTGAGATGAGGGAGTTCGGTCTCTTCTGCTGCAATTAGCTAGCTGTGTTTTCAAGGCATATGTATTTTCCAAAATAGCACCCTAAAAATCATTCTGTTGGTCCTTCTTGAGTTGCAGACTCACACGCCTAGAGTCGCTCTTCTGGGCTTCCTCTAACGAAGGTCTCTGCTTCCATAGTTCTCCGTGCGCGCACTTTGAGCCAGGAGTAAAACACAATACTTGACTCTCGGCGGCTCCAGGACGAAGCCTTCTGGGCTCCCTGGTTCGCAGCTGCGGCCCAGCACATCGAATGGCTCCTGGAGGGCGGTGGGCGCGCAGCGGGCGTCTGTGGGAGAGCAGCCGGAGTGGCTGAAACCGAGCTGCACGGCACTGCGGAGCAGAGCTGCTTAGTGTGGAAGCCAGACTCAAATCAGCAAGTTGCTGGACGTTCCAAGTAATTTACAACAGCTGTTTGCAACTTCTTGTTGTGAACAAAAAAAAAGGCAGCCTCCTTCTGTTAACACACACACACACACACACACAAATGTGCACACTTACACACAGAGACAGTGGGCCAACACACACAACTGCACGTAACTATGCTGTGCACATGACAGTTTTTTCTCCCTTCCCGTGGTGCTAATCTTTACAACTGCATGATTGTCAAACCAAGTATCAAAAATTGTGCTTTCCGATGATTTCTGGCAATTTTTACTTTGTACTATATGCACGATCCACCAGATGAAATATTTGCAGGGAAGATTGTTCACGGTGAGCCCAGGACCACGTTTCTCCCCATGGGAATGTCTAAGCTGGACAAGTCCAGTCTCATCATTCTTTAGAGATCAGAGAAACCGCCCTTTGAGGAAAGCCAGGCTGGGCTGGCCAAGGGGCCTCTGCAGGACCTCACTGTGAAGCTTTGTCCTCCCAAGAGAGCTGGACTGTCTTTTTTTTTTTTTTTCTTCCTCCCTCACTACTGGGGATTGAACCCAGGACCTTCATACTGAGCTGCAACCCCAGCCTTTTAAAAAGCTTTAATTTGTGACACAGCATCTTTAAGTTGCCCACTATGAGCTCAAACTTGTGTTCTTCCTGGCTTGGTCCTGCGGAGTGATGAGGTTACAGGTGTTCGCTGCTATTCTTGGCTTTTAGCAATCACTCTCTCTTTGTTGAGTGAAGCCAGACAGTTGGTGTCCTTCCCACTATCCTCTCAGGGATTGAAGGGTGAAGGCAAGAAGTAAAGCTCTTTCCAATCCCATCTTTTCCTCAATCTGGTTTGTATCTGAGAACTACATTTCCCAGGCTCCTTTGCACTCTGGGTAGTTTAGCCAATAGGAGGCCTTAGCAAGAGAGCGAGGAGGAAGAGGAGAAGAGGGGACCATGGGCCTTTCAACACATTTTTTTCTTTATTCCCACCAGACAACTTATCCCTCCTCATCATCCCTTCTTTTATCAACAGCCCTCACAGTGGTTCTAGTGAACCAAAGGGAACCACTCCAGGAAACACTGGGTTCAATATAACAGCCCATGCTTATTAGGAATTCTTTCTACACCAGGATCTCCCTTCTATTCTCTTCAAATATGAAGTCACTTGATCCCCAGGGCAACTACATGAGGACACTGAGGTCCAGCGACAGTAAGAAGCCTCACTACCTCACTGACGTGGCCCTGACAGAGGTAGAATTTGACGGGTCTGCCTGTGGAACCTGATCCAACACCGGGCTGGCGATGGGCCAACCCCACACTGTGGAACGCGGAGAGGCAGCGGCTCCAGCCCACGTTTTAGCTGTGCAGTGCTGGGTGACTCATTTTGGCCCACCCATGCCTCAGTTTCCTTCCCTGCAGGAGGCAGGTCTTAACCATCACCATCTAACAGAGCAAGAGTTTCATGAGCAAATGAGACAGATGCAGGATCACCGACCCAGTAAACCACCTGCACCCATGTCCCCGAGGGGGTCAAGTTTTTGGTGAATCCACACTAAGATAAATGACATGGGTAAACTATTTAGCCCAGTGCTTGGCATGCTGGGTAAGAAGGATGCAAATGATAATGATGTTAACAGTCACACTTAAAGAGCACTGTATTTCCAGGTAGGTGTGGTGGTGCGCACCTGTAATCCCAAATACTGGAGAGGCTGAGGCAGGAGGATTGCAATTCCAAACCCAATCTGGGCAATCTATCAAGGCTCTGTCTCAAACAAAACAAAAACAATGAATAAAAAAGAATACTGTAGCTCATAAACCTCAGATGCTTTGCATGTCATAAGTTCTTTGATATATATCCCCAAAAACGTTGACTATTTTAACATGATTATCATTCACCCATATACATTCAGCCCAGCCAAAGAGCATGATTTTCTCTCACGTCCTTTTTAATGCCCAATGCTGTGTGGTCTGTCACCTTCTTCATCCCCTTCATACCACTCATGGGTCTGCACAAACCTCATCCACTCTTTTTGTCTTCCAAGTTTACAGCACCTTCCCTTCTCAGGGATACTGTACTTTCTTGAACCTTCCATGCTTTGCCTTAGAGTACCTCCAACCGTACTAATATCACCACTAGTCATTATTTTGGTGTAACTAAAAACTGAAACAGTTTGTTTTTATCTTTTTCTTTTATAGGCAAGATTTGAATCATTTTCGTGGGCTCTGTGAATTTCATTTGTTTTCCCATACAAGAAAAATAATTTCAAACATTTCTGGCATCCAAATGTTTTATTATTTCCTTTTCACTGCAAAGAATTTAAAACATAGTGGGCTCCTAAAAGTATGCCAGGGTTTGTGGGTGGATAAAGCCTGAAAGGGTAGGAATCCCACCCATTTCTTCATTGCAATCCCATCCTGGGAACCCAGCTGGATAGGTCTGCAGCAAAGCATCATGGGAGGCGTCACTATGCAAATATGGCCTCAGAACCCCACCTCTCCCTGATGCTTTAGGGAGGGCAAAAGCCTGGAAGAACTGTCACCCTAGGCTGTCCCTGGGGCCTGACCTGGAGGACAGGGAGGCTCATGCCCTAGCAGGGACAGCATCCAGACTGACCTCACCCTCTTCCCAGAAGAGTCCCTGGCTGACCTGTTGAATGGGCCTTTCATTTCCCTGACCCCGAGGTCATCTGTTTTCAGAAGGTGAAATATGGCCGCCTGGCCCAGGACAGAAGCTGGAGAGATAAGCGCCAGGGAGGAGCCTCCCGTCCAACAAGCCGTGACTAATGATGATTGGGGTGTGTTTGGCGGGGCAGAATTTATTGGGCTGCTGGTTTCCTCGGTATTAACTCTTGCTGGGCCTTGAGCCCTCGGCCCAGGGATAGCCTGGCTTTTAGGGACACTGGGGTCCAGTTTCTGTTCCCCAAGCACAGAGGGTGGTGCGTGGTGAGCAATGGGACAGAGCTAGAAAGAGGAGGAGGGTGGAGGAAAGGAAGGAGGTGAGGAGGGAGAGGTGAGCTTCGATGCCCCTGCGGCAGAGTGAAGTGAGCTCACATTTCTTATGTGTTGCTACACACTGAGCACAGACTCTAAACCATCCCCAGGCATCATCTCATCCACTCTTGACAGATCTATAAAGTACGAATGGTCAAAGAAGCCCATTAACAGTCAGGGAAACTGAGGCACGCCTATTATTTTCTGTGTCTGCTGAGCGGCTGGGGAAGCAGAGTCAGAAACAGTGGGGCTTGCACTCAACTTGATGGTGTTTCTGATGCTGGGAGGGTCTTGAATTTGAGGTCAGCCTGGGTTAACTCAGTAAGACCTGGAGTCAACATACAAAAGTAAAAAGGGTTGGGTTAGAGCTTGGCAACTTCCGGCTTTAGTCTCCAATACAGAAAATTATTTTTTAGAAGTCACATGATCCATGGGTACCCAGCCACTATGCAGCCAGGAGGATGGTAGGAAATTGGTATGCTTCTCTGTATCAAGAGGGAAGAGGGGAGGTTGAGAAGCAATGAATGCCCACAAAATATGAGGGTGTGAGACCCCAGGGAGCGTGAGAGGTGCCCCAGCACATCACAGTATCATTGGCTGCCTGACTTTCCAGTCCCTTTGTAATGTACATTAGAAATCTCATGCTTAGCAGACTCTCTCTCTCTCTCTCTCTCTCTCTCTCTCTCTCTCTCTCTCTCTCTCTCTCACACACACACACACACACACATACACACACACACAGATGTGCATTTTCTGAGTGGCTGGTCATTTTAAACCCATCCACACCATGGATTCCCAGGAAACCAGGACTGTTTTTCTCCCCAGAAGACAAGGAGCAAGGTCTAGACACACTCGGTTGTTCCAACTTGGGTGGCAGCGTGTGCTCTTGGTAACTGGTGGGGGATGCTGCAGAACCCCGATACAGTGCAGGGAGGGTTCCCACAGTGCCCCAGATGTCCACAGACAGAGGTTGACAAAGGCTGGTCATAGCTCAGAGTGCCCAACCTGGTGTATAAGGAGCCTGCTAAAAATTCGGGGTTCCTCACGGTGGGGGTTTGGCTGCAGAAGGGCTGGGAGTTAGTCCTGGCATCTGTATTTCCCACTAGCAATTTGGCAGATCTTGACTTACTAATCACAACTTTGAAATGTTGCTGTTGGTCCTGGGACCCCAAATCAAAGATCACTGGAGGATTTAAACGGAACAGCCTTCCTTTGAGGGCCCCTAACTGCACTCCCCAGCAATCCAGGCAACTTGTGTCCTAGCCCCAGAGTTCACGGGGTTTGCCTACGGGTTGAGTCTCTAAACAGCCCCAGCGATCTACAGTTTCTCTGCCTTGGCTGCCTTTCACTTTTAAAACCAGGAGGAATTCGAAGAAAATGTAATCCATATGTTTCAGAATCATTTACACTTAAATCATGAAAGTATGCCATGGTTTTTAAGAGCTATTTGATGTCCAAAACACCTTGCGAGGATCTTTACAATAAGTGTTTTAAAGTCTCTCTTTACTTTCAGTCGGATTTTGCTCTAGGTAAGTGAATTCAGACGATATGGATCTGGGGGGCTGCCGGAAAGCCCCAGTCATGAATCTGAGGGAAATTCAACCCTGGCCAAATCAGTTCTCCCGCTCCCAGCACCCCCCAAGATGCATCCCTTTCATGCAATAAAATGGATCTCATTTTCCCAATGAATCTGGATTCAAGGGGCCGCTCATTTGGGTCTTTAACCATCTCTCGTCTCATTTTGCACCCCAAACTTGCCCGGGTTCCATTTTTGAGCCATATCACTTTGCTTAATGTGCAGATCCAATTCCTTCCTTGCTTGGCTTTGTTATTTCTAAAGAGCAACTCAACTCGGCTGCCAGCAGCACACTTACATGCCTCTTCCTGCCCCCAGGAGCCTGCAGGGAGGCCTCATTCGGGAAGCGATCATTGGATTTGCTTATAGTACAGGTGTCCCTACCTGTTTGGAAAAGAGACTTGGCAAAACATCTCATCTAAGACATGCTTCTCCCCGGCAGCCCCGCCTTGGAGAGCTGGCCCCGGGACACCCTTCTCAGTGTGGAGCCATCAGAGCTTGTCACTCAGGCAGATCGGTGCCATTTATAATGGGAAAACTGGGATTAACTTACCAATGGTGTGGGTTGTTTCATTCTTTTTTGTGATACTGAGGATTGAAGCCGGGCCTTTGCACTAAACTATATCGTCAGCCCATTTCAAAAGTTTATTTTTTGAGCTGGGCCTTTAGCCCAGAGGCATAGCACCTTCCTGGCAAGACTGTGGTCCTGAGCTTAATCCCTGGTACCTAAAAAAAAAAAAAGAAAAAAAAGCAACAGTTGATATTTTAATTTTTTAGGTAGAGATTCTGCTAAGTCACAGACTTGCCCACACAGGGCTCAAACCTGCAACCTGAGTGCCTCAGCTCCCCCTCTGCCCTGCAGTGCTGGAATTAGAATTGTAGTGGCCACACCCAGCTACGGTGTTGCTTTTAATCTCAGTGCAGTCAGTCACAGTAATGGCCCTAGAGCTGCTTAACCATGCCAAGCAGCATGGTCTCTTTGGAATGTACAAGCAGAGAAGTTGCATATATGTCTAGGAGGGAGAGCTGGTCAGGAAATTTCTAAGAAGTTGTTGGAATGAATGCCAGGAAGAGAGAAAGACATCCCAGCCAGGTGATGCGAGCAAAAGCAGACAGGTAAGCAGAAAACCGCAAGTCATTCTATGCTGCTGAAGCTCAGAGTGTCAAGCAGCTAGAGCGGGAGGCCAAGGCGGAAGCAGGCAGCAGTGTGTGGAGACCTTAGGTGCCGGGTTGGGAAGGGTGGGCCATGGCCTGAGGCAGTAAGGAGCCATTGAAGGTATCTGGGCGTGGCAGAGCCCAGCTAACTTCTTCTTTGGCCAGATGGCCATGACCACAGCATGGAAAAAGGATAAAAGCAAAAGAATCAGCAGGAGGCTTCATTGCCGCCTACTTAAATGACACCCAAAGGCGATGCTGAAAGCCTGAAAGGTCTGGCTCAATTCATTCCTTCAACACTCATTCCTAGGTTAGCAATGGAGGTTAAGATTCATCTGAGTTGTGCCTGACAGGCTAGGGCAGAACCTGATGATGGATTGGACTTGGGGAGCAAGGAACCAGGGATAGGTGAGCCCAGGTTTGTGGTGCAGACAGGTGGAGGGATAATGGTGTGCTTCTCCCAGCTGAAGAGGAAAAGACAGGGAGGCCAGGCTTGGAAGAAAGACTGAGCCCCATTTGCACAGGATGGGCCAAAGTGGAGATGCCTAGGCTATCGTAGCTCCTCCAACATAGAGACAGGATGAGCTGGGGCTTCTGGTGTGAGATGTAGCAGCCTTATTTGGCGATCTGAAGCCATGTGTGACAACAAAGTCAGAGGTGTATTGAGTGGATGAGAGTGACAGAGTTATCAACAAAACCACAGGGAACTTTCAAAAATTAAAACCTCATTATAAAAAATCTATGGGTGCATTAAAAGTGAAATGGACATTTCCAAGAGAAGTTGCTGGTAGTCCACTTGCGAGATGTGTGTAGGGAAATCTATCCAGACTGTACTGCAGGGATAAAGCGAAGATGACCATGGAAGCAGTCGGTTTAGACTATGGCAAAAGGGAACACATGGACAGAGGTGGACAATGTGCATGGATAAGAGAAGGGGCAACACAGGGGATTGTTGCAGAAATGGAGACCTGGGGTAAAAGAAGGGGAGGGCCTAAAGAATAAAGGTTAAAGACAAAGCAAAAGAGAAGAGGACCCCTAAAGAATGAGATCAACCCCAATCCTGGAAAACCACCTTCCATAGACCTCCTTGCGAACAGACATGAGGTCCAGCTGGGGTAGGGGTATCTTGGCCCTGATGGAAGGGGGCTCAGTGAGAAGTACTCCTGCCTCTCTGCAGAAACTACCACAGGCCCAGAAGGAGCCTCCCCGGCTGGCTTCAGAAGGGCTGATTTCAGATGGTTTTATCCTCAGCTGGAAATGGAAAGAGGGGGACGAGTTTATGAAGGAAGAAGAATTTTAAATACTCTTAAGAGTTCCATCAAGATGCCTTGGCATCTGGGCATGGTGGCTCACGCCTGTAATCCCAGCACTCGGGAGGCAGAGACAGGAGGATTGCTGAGTTCGAGGCTTGCCCGGGCTACATAGTGAGCTGAGGGCCAGCCTGAACTACAAAGCGAGACCCTGTCTAAAAAAAAAGATGCCTTGACAAGGTAGAGAGTGGCTCATGCCTGGAGGAATTTGAGCTGATGCTGGGTGAATCCTTAAGGAGCATGGGATGCCAGGGGTGGATCCTGATATGCCAAGTCCATGGTCTACCTGTTCTTTTCCCCTTGTAGACTTGTGCTTGGCACAGAACTAGCCCTGAACATTCTTATCATTAACTCCAGTGTCCAACCCAAGTGACCCATGAGGCCAGGTATGCAGCAGTGACTCCCTCACCTAGACTTTCTCTTACCATCAGCCCCATAATGCCAACAGCAGTGTGATTTTCCAAGAGAAGCCAAAACTATGGGTTCTAGGTAAAATTTTAAAATATTGGCTCAATGAGCATTTTAACACCAGGCCAGTCAAAGAGAGCAGGTACAGGGGCCAGCTGTGCCCACATGCCTCTCGGTGACCCCTAAGCTGGGTCTGTCTTGTGTGCACTTGAGCCTCTGACCTCTGGGGCTGAGATTCCATCTCGATTCTCCACTCAGCAGCTGTGTGCACTTGAGCATGTTGCTTAACCTCTCTGTGCCTCGGTTTCCTCCCTTGGGAAATGGAAACCCTAATACAGTATTTCCTTCCCAGAATCACTGCGTGGATCAGATTTGATAACAGGGCCCAAGACCCTCCCTGGTGTCCCACACATGGTAAGCATTAGTAAGTGATAATTGTTGTTGCTGCTATTGATTTTGCCTGTGTTCAAGTTATGCTTTATGGTCCGGGCTGAGGGAATCTGTCCGTGGCAGATGATCCACCGCACCCCATGCTGAGGTCTGGGCGCTTCCCAGCATGCCGCCCTGCCGGCCGGCAGCTTCTTCCTATTACAGGCGTGTGGAGTGATTGCTGGCTGCGTATGCACCTGGTGACAACTTTAACCTGGCTGCTGGGTTTCGGGAGGGGAAGAGCAGAGTGCTGAAGCCTCGGTCCCCAGGAGGTGGAGACAGCTGAGCTGGTGCCAGGGTTTCTGGGAGCTGGGGGTGCTGATACCGATCCCAGTATCAGCAGAGCTCTCTTGGTGCTCACGGGGGGGGGGTGTGTGCAGCCCCCTGGGGACCTGCTAAGGGCAGATGCTGATTCCTTGGGCTTGAGGCGGGCTCAGACTGCGTTTCTGATGGCCACACGTCCCAGGGCCAGACTCAAAGGTGCAAGACACTGGCCCCACGCCAGCCTCTGGCCCAACCCCGACCAGCTCCGGGTAGGGGGGGACCCTCGAGAGGAAATGCCCACGGCCACACTGGGGGAAGGAGCTGAGTGAGATTTGGATCCTATGACGAAGCTTTCTTGTTTCTATTAGATTAACTTTGTTCTGAATATGCTGCTCCACACATCCTCTTCCTCCTCCTCCTCCTCCTCACTCTCCTCCTCTGCTCTCTTCTTCAATAAGGACGGCAACACGCACCCTGAGTTTCAGAAGTTCCTGGGGTCAGTGGGGCCCATAAATCTCCCCAAACTAGATGTACCTGTGTGTGTGTTTCTCCCAAGCTGTGCACCCAAGGCTTGCTTTTAGATTCCGAAAGAAACCGAAATAGAAAAAAGTAAAAATGTCTGCTAAGCCTCTCTCCTGTGCTCCTCCCACCCCAGCCCCGGAATGGGCTTCCTAGGGGTCACAGGTGCTGTCCGAAAAGCGTCCTCAATTCACAGCCACTTCGCCGGGGTTAAGGGTGGGGTTTGCTCTCCTGCGTCGTCCCTAGGCCCCAGGGCAGCCGCTCAGCACACCCTCCCTGTCCGTCTCTGGCCCGGGGAGTGAGGCACCTATTCCAAGTGGAAGGGGAGCCAGAGACAAGAGGGGCTCTGGGGCTCACTCGGGTTTGGGTGTGGGGAAACTGAGGCCTGGGGCAGCAGAGGGGCATATGCAGTGTCTGCAGAGTCATTGACCTCAACCTCCTCTCTTATGAACTGTCCCTGCCCTACATGCACAGACTCACAGACACACACACAGACACACACACAGACACACACACACACACACACACACACACACACACACACACACACACACACACACACACACACAGACACACACACACACACACAGACACAGACACACACACACAGACACAGACACACACACACAGACACACACACACTGACACAGACACAGACACACACACACACACACCCCGAACTGCATTTCTCTTAACCAGGAATGAGGCATCTCTGCCATCCTATGTTGATCCTGGCTAGAACCCGGAAGAGTTTAATGTCTCAAGCTGCTTTTAACAAAGCCCTTTAAAAATCAAAAGGCCCCAGAGCTCTTTCTCCACTGTCACCCTCTGGACAGTCAGCAGACTTTATCTGCCAGCACTTTAAAAAGAAAAAAAGAAGAAGAAGAAGAAAAAGAAAGATATTGCCGCTAGAGAAGAACCCGAGGCCCCCGGAATCTTAACAAGACAGCTCTGTTTCTTATCATCTTCAAAAAGGCTTTATTAAGCCTCTCTGGGCTCATGTGGCCAAGTGAGGCACTTTAGAGAATCTAACCAATCAGCGGCTGTCAACTAATGTGCGCCGCCGCGGACCTACTGTGCGGAGCAGCGACGTGGGGGGCGGGGCCCGAGGCTTGACCTCCACTGCGTGCCAAGGACGCCCAGGGTCTGCTGACGGAGTCCGGGGGTGGGGGCGAGCATTACCGAGGTTAGAAGAGGAAGACAGGGGACAGATTTGGGCACCCCAGGCTGCTGAACCTCTGACACCCTGGCTATCCAGTGACCAGAGCCCTGGACGCCTCTTCTCTTCCTCTCGTCTCTTTGGGGGCGTGGGAGCACCTCTGCACCCAGCAGAAGCCCAGCACCCAGAGTGTCTCTGCAGCAATGATGCAGACAGACCCTGGTCGCCAGAAAAGAGCTACTGGTTGCCAGGGATGATGTAAACAGAAGCCAGAGAGCGGAGCCACTCCGGGTTCAAATCTGGGCCCCTCCTCTTGCCTGCAGATCAACGGACTGGCGACTTGGGATGAAGAATCAATCCTCCTTGAGCTTCCCTTTCCGGTGCACGGGGCTGCTGTAGGAGCCGCACTTTGGGCGCGCTGAGATTAGATGAGAAGTGTGGACATGCCGGGCAGGCACACAGGTGCAGCCACCCTCATTATCACGGTCACTGGCCCCTTCTGATTGATGGCTTTCCTGCCTGCTGCAGTTCTGTCGGATACAGCAGGACAATTTGGATTCCCCCCAAGAGACCTTAGAACAGATTTTAGAGCATCCAGGTCTGCATCTCAACATGCTTTTTGTTTATTGGGTCTTTACTGTGGTCTGCAACAATCAGGTGCGGTCAGTGTAGCCAGGAACAGAACAGTAACCTTCCCCGCAAGGACTCCTCACCAGGGCCCAGGATGTCTCATCACCAACCCAGGCGATCAGACGCAGTGCGTGGGGTGCCCTCCTGCAGGGATCCCTCACCTGCATGGCTACACGGAAAGAATTTTTCGCATATGCGTTTGGGACATATATATTTCTTAAATATTTTCTTAGATTGAAAATCTAGTGTACGGCAGGGCACTAGATCCCAACCTGTTCAGAATGTGGTGGGGATCGCTTCTCGGCCTTTTGGCTAAGATCAAGTGCAGAATGTGGTGGGAGACTCTTGGGTATCACTGAATCCTCAGCATCTTTCACAGCATCTGGCACACGGCAGGAGCTCTTGTGACTTTGTGGTTGCGGTGTGACAGATGCTACAGTCTTAGGGCCCTAATGTGCATCTCTTGCTTTCCGCTTTCCTCGGCTCAGAAGGCTGAACACAGCCGAGCTGGGCCCTCCCAGGGGCATATACACTCTTAGGACCTCTCAGGGGCATATACGCTCAAGGTATTACCCAGGCTGTCGATCTGCTTCTAGCTCATGGAGGCAGTGCTCCGAAGTTATTGTTTTACGCTGTATACGCTGCAGCCGCAGGAGAGAGTTTCTGGCCCCAGAGAGCTCCTGACCTTGTTTTACGGGTTTTTCACCTGATTAAACCAGGCCCACCCAGGACAATCTACCTTTTGATTCAACTCAGAGACCAGCTAACTTAGCAGTTTAACTTGAAACATACCTTCACCTTTGTCATAGCCCATTGGCTGGAAGCCTTCCATGGATTTTGGTCATACCCATGGGAGGGAATTTGCGGACATATACAAGGGTTTGAGAATGGTGCAGGCCACAGTTGGGTCCACCTGCCACAGTGCCAACATGTCTTTTGGATAAACAGGTGAATGAAGGAATAAATGAAGACCTCTAACGTGGACCGAATGATGTCAGGTGTGCTAAAGACGAAACTACGGGTGGGGCCATTCTTTGGCCTTAAAGACTCCATCCTTTCTCTGCACAGCCATCTCCTTATCCCTGGAGACCCTCAAATCTGTATCCAGTGCTGATCCACCAGGTCCACTCAGGGAGGGAACAAAGAACCCCAAACAGAGAAGCCATGAGAAGGCAGGAAGGCTGTAGATCATGCCGCTACCTCCATGGCGGAGCCCTGTTGAAGTGCCGACAGCGTTTTTCTGTTTGGAGAATCGCAGTAATGGGGAACACATTTGCAGTCAGCATGTGCAGCATCGGGGTGTCTGGTGGAGGCCGCTCTTTCGCACCACACAGTGGGTACTGATTACCGACCCACAGCCAGATCTCCCGGGGACCGCAAGTCAGGCTCCTCCTGGCTGTTTGCAAACCAGCCTGACCCGTGGTTTCTCGTGGGCTCTTTCCACGGAAGCTCTTGGGGGTTGGTCATTTGCATCTTGTAGGGAGAGGGTGGAGTGTTGGCCCGAAGCGAAGCATGTAAGGTCAGATTCACTGAGCCCTGCAGTTGTCATGGGTTAATATTGATCCCATTGTCTTCCCGTAGACAGATGCCGCTCGGTCTCTGGTCGACTAGAGTGATTGGTTTGATGACATCGCTGTTGGATGTTAGGACGCCCAGACCCCAGGATCGAGTTCAGAGTCTGCAGAGAAATACGCAGAGGCCACTTCGAGCCAGCCCTGGCCTGAGGCCCGGCCCCGGTCAGCCTGGGGCACCGCGTCCTTCTCTCCGCCCTCTGCAGCAGGAGCGCCTCATGCTCATCTCCCCCAGACCTCGGCCAGGGCCGGTCCTTGTCTGCAGTGTGACCCTGATCCGTGGCCGCAGGGAGCCCCTTGCCTCCAGGAAGTTATCCGTGACCCCAAACCTGGACCCAAAACCCCTCTGACCCTCAGGCCATTGTGCCACGTGGGACCCGTGTCATTTCTCTGAGGACAGAGACAGGTCTCTTGTTTGACACAAAGGTGCTCAGAAAAGCATGATGGAGTCTGAGGGATAGAGACAAGATTCAGATTTCAGATTCTGATTTTGCCCCGGGGATCTAACAGCGCCCCGGGCTGAGAGTCTCACGCAGAATGCCAGGGTGCTTGGGGCGTGGGGGCAGAGACAGCGGGGTGGGCTGGCGTGGGGAGGGCCTGGCTGCCGGGGATTATTTCCAGGAGAGGCCCGAGGAGCTGGAGCAGGGCTGGAGGCACGGATGGATGTGGGCTGGTGCGGGGGCGGGGGCCGGCAGGGAAGGAAAACAGCGCCCACAAACACGGGCGGACGTGCAAAGCCCGTGGCCCAAATACACCCCGGTAGCAAAGGGCAAGGGCAAGGGTTAAGAGCAGACACTGGGGTCTCAGCTGGGTCCCCAGCCGCCCCCACCTCTGGAAACCGTCTCGCCTCGAGCCCTCACTTCCGCTCTGGGGTCTCGGTTTCCTCCTCTGTCAAATAAAGATCATAAAAGTTAAGCTTCCAGGCTCCCCACACTCTGGACTTCTTCAAGATTCTGGCGGATCTGGAGATGTTTTCACGGGGTCATGTGATTTTTGCAAAAAATGACTTCCATGTACTTTTCTCCTGGCAGAGGGAGAGCTCTCCAGTTGTGTCTGCTTCAGGCCCCACGAAGCCGGGATCTTTCCTGCCCCTGAGCCCACCTGTCCATCTCCTGGGCTCATCCGGGGGATTAACCTGAATTCTGTGTACATGGACCTTAATAAATCGTGCTTGACAAGTAATCGACGTTCAATAAATGTCAGCCATCCTCATAACCGTGACCCTTTCGTGCTCATATTCATCAGAGCGGCCATGGGGGCAACAGGAAGACTGGTTGCAACCAACTCGGGAAGACCATGAGAGGCTGGGGGAATTTGGGACTGTGCCCAGTATCAGGAGGATGGCCAGAGAAGCAGGCCCAGGGCACGGGCAGAAGCCAGGGGCTGGGCAGTGTGGATTCTCCCTCCCCCGGCCTCAGCCAGGGTTCACCAGCATCATCCCTTTTACGAGTTTACTTTCCCCTCTGAAGACAGTGTTCCCGTCTCTGCAGATAAGACGAATAGGCCTGCCTTAAATATTTCTATTACTTCAAAGTTCATAAATCTATTGGTTTAAAACTGTCAGCACGATGGGAAAATTCGGAGACGGAGTCGTGCTTATCACCAGGCGAAGAATCTGCCCAAGGTGGGGGCAGGATGCGGAGCCCAGGGGCTGGCAGTGCCCAGAAATGAGCCGCAGCCTCCACTCCACTTCAGTCCCCCAAGGAGTGGTTCATAATCCAGCCCTCATACCCAGATGGCACAGGACACAGGGCTCAGGCCCGGGCAAGCTGCTAGTGCCAGTACCGAAGCCCCTTTGTCTGGCATCAGATGGTGTCTGGGAGCATTGCCTCCTACAAAACCAAAGCAGTGGGCTTTGGGCTTAGGAAAAAGCTATGAACAGGAAGTGTAGGGCTCGGCCTCTCCGGGTGGGGGCGCCCGACTCGTCACATTCGCCAGTTTCTGTGGTGTAATTTCCCATCACGGTGACAGAAGGGCCCCCATTAAAAGGATGCGCCCCGTGTGGACACAGTGGGTGTCAGTGACCTCAAGACTGTGGGAAGTGATGAATTTGGAGTATTTCTTGCTTTTGCATTTCTTCTGATTTAATTAACTTTGAACTGCTAAAATTTAATCTGGAGTAATGGCTGTGTTCAACGCTTGTTCGCAGGAAGCCTGTCGGTACCGGGGATGCGGCCTCGGAGGGAGCCTGGGCGCGCCTTTCCCTCCCTCCTCTCCCCTCCCTCTCCTTCCTGGACACCATGTGGACAGCAGTGCGCTCTGCGGTGGGATGCAGATGCTATCCTCATGCCCCGGGGGTTGTCAGGGGACCTCAAGATGAAAGGACCTGATGGGTGAGGGACTCTCGGCCAGCCCTGGCCCAAGGGGAGCCGCACATGGGCCGCCACCATGCGCAGGTAGGGCGGGACCTGCGGAGGTTCCCGGCTCAGGCCCCCGTGGGGCCGAGCTGCCGAGACCCAGGAAGCCGGGCCGGATGCCGTCGCTGGCTGGGAAGCGCACCAAGGAGTCATCAGCTGTTATTATCCAGGCTCCCGACCTCTTATCTGCTCTGTGAAAACATGCTCCCTCCCTGCGGATAAGCTCAGGGCCCAGAGCTGGCGGACTCGGAAAATAAAGCCAAAGTCAGAACTTCAGATGCCCCCAAATCCTGCCCTCCGGTCCGCCGAGTGACCTCCGGCCCCGCTCATGGGAAGCACGAGGCTGGGTTGTGGGGGACCTGGGGGTGCCGCTGGGGTCCCTGGAGGTCTTGGGCTAGAAATTCTCCACCTCTCCTGCCCTTGTGCACTGTGTCTGTGTCCCTGCTGGGTTTTACCCCCAGAGACAGAGAGGAGGGTGGAGGAGAAAGAGGGGCCCTGGCAGCTGTGCCCAGGCCTTCTGTGCCAGCCCTGCCTGGGATTGGCAGGGGCTTCGTTCTTCAGGCACCTGCTGTAGCTTTGATAGGGAGGATATTCTGAAGCCCCCACTCTGACTCTTCTGGAAGCTTCTATGTTACTCTGTCTCTTCAAACCTCCCGGAGGCATCCTGCCCATCTGCTCTCGTATCCCAGCCCCAGCCATTTATGAGTGACCCCTCCGTTCAACTCTACCCACTTTGCGCAGGCATCTCGTTCCTGCCAAGACATAGGCCCCTGCCTTGAACCTCAGTTTACCCACCCAGGAAATGGGCCCCCCTCCTTTCCCATCTACCTCCCAGAGTTTGCCTCCAGGGTAGCCCAAAACCTAGGTGGGAAGCTCTGAGAAAAACAGAAGTTCAAAGTGCCACCCAGGAGCTAGGCCTTAGTGTTATTAATAAAAGCCAGATAGGACTCCTCACTTTACCTCTGCCCCTTCCTTGGGGTCCCCCTCCCCTCCACACCCCCTGACCTCCCCTCCACGTCCCCCTGTCTTGAAAGGCTCCTCCCCGGTTGACGGTCCCACTAAAGGCATCTTCCCTGCCCCCGCCACCCTGCCCCTCCTCGTCTGTAGGGAATGAAGTGCCTGGCTAATATGAGCGTGTTTACATTAAAATATAAGGACAATTACACCAGCCGATCTAATAGTCAGCTCTGTATACGTTACCGAGTACTTAGGGCTCACTTCAGCAGAGCCATTATGCCCATGTGACCCCCCTCAAAGCCTTTCTTGAGGATTTTGTTTTGACAGAAGGGCATTAAGGGGTTGAAATTGATAGCGTAAGCACACCACTTACACACTTTGATCAAATCGGTCCATAATTCTCCTGAAGAAAGTCTTGTATATATTAGGAAGGAAATTAATTTTATTGCCGCTGTGGCTTTGCTGGTTAATGGCCCAGCAAGTCCGCCAGCCCCAGAAGGCCAGCCGTGGGAGGCAGGCTCCCCGTGCCCTCCCCGGCTCACGGCTCCAGTCAAGGACGAGCCAGCGGGCATTGGGCAGCCGGGGCCCCCAGTCGTATAGACTTGGGGTGCAGGTGGTTGCAACCCGCTCCCCCAACTGGGCCTCTCCCTGGGGTTGCCGCAGCTGAGGGGGTTCAGGGGAGCTTGTTCTGTGCTGTGGCTCTGGTCTGAGCTCACAAGCAGCAGCTCGGGGGAGAAACCAAATGCTACAACTCAGAAGGCCTAGAAGTGCCCGGATGCTGGACAGCCACCCACCGCTGTCGCACTTGACACTCACGACTTCCTGGGGTCTTCCTGGCCCCCCGCGTGCTGAGTTCAAGTCTGTGGTCTAGCGGACGATGTCCTGCACCTCATATTCCCAGAGAACAGGCAGCCACTTCATCTGATGGCTCCACATGGGGAAATGCCACGTTGTTCCCAAACCCAAGGTCCGGTGGTGCTTCAAAGTATTTGGAGTACGTTGGTTTTTGCCTTTGTCGTTGATTTTTTAAAACTTGGCTTCCTCACAAAAGATGACTAACTCCTTATACTTTTGAAGAAGAATTCAAGTAGATTTAAAAAAAAAAAAACCTGTGAAACTATCTCAGTATCACCCTTGGAGCATGGAGGCTGGGTGGCAGGACCAGTGGATGCCAACGTAGGTGCTAGTCATTGTGCAGGGCGGTCCCGGGCACGGGAGTGCATTACGCTGATCTGTTTATTTCAGGTATGTAAAGAAATTTTCATATTAAAATGTAAAGAAAATCTTTTTTTTTTTTTTTTTTTTTTTGCTTTTTGGAGACAGGGTCTCGCTTTGTAGTTCAGGCTGGCCCTGAGCTCACTATGGTGCCCAGGCAAGCCGCCGCGAACTCAGCAATCCTCCTGTCTCTGCCTCCCGAGTGCTGGGATGACAGGCGTGAGCCACCACGCCCAGCATTATATGTGGTTACTGGGGATCGAACTCAGGTCCTTGCGCTTGCAAGGCAGGCGCCGGAACCACTGAGCTAACCCTCCGGCTCTGTAAAGAAAATCTTAAGGCAGGTCCCACAGTGACCTCGTTTCTGTCCTCTGGGGCTCTGGGACACGCGGGAGCTGGGTAAAAGGAGGACAGAGCGCGAGTCTCACGGCAGGACGAGCGCAACCCTGGACCACGGGTCCTGTGGGAGATGCCACTCCTGACACACGGCTTGGCTTTTTGTGGCTTTGTGTTCTGGTGTAACAAGGAACAGGAGGTTTGGGGATAGAGGGCCGGGGGGGGGGGTATGATTTTGTAATCAAGTACCCGTGTTCTAATCCCAGACCTGTCCTGTCACTGTGAGACCAGGTGACCAAAGGCAAGTGACTTGAGCACACGGAGCATTAATTCTTCGTGGGAAAAATAGGCTAATAACGACTGCTTCACATGACGTGATGACAGTGTGGATAAAGGCCGACACAATGCAGGTATTGGCACATACTTGCTGTGATCGGCCTAGGGACCCTGTGTCCCCCCTCTTGGCACAGCATTACTCTGATTCTCCTCTGGAGAATTGTCTTGACACCCCACTGGTGATCCCTGTGGCTGAGGCCCTGTGACTCTGCCCCCTGCTGGATACATAAGTAGACATGTGACTCTGGATGACCAATCAAAGCCCTTCCTCTGCCTTGGGGCTTCACTGGCCCCATGGGACCATGTTACAGGCAATGGGACAGACCCACCATGGGACTTTCCTGGGCTCCCTGGTGGGGAAGCTCACTATCTCACTGGGAAAGCTAAGACTGAAGGATCCTGAACAGAGAGGAGAGTCAAAGACAGCCAGTTGTGAAAGACAGTGAGAAAGAACCAGTGGGGTGACCTCACACCCCCCTTCAGTGACCTCACATCCCCCACTAGGCCCCGCCTCTTGGGGGATCATCACTTGCCGATAGTGCTGGGGGCCTGGCCTTTTTCATGGGGATTTTTGGGGGACTGTTAAGATCCAAATTACAGCAGCGCCCTTTGAGATCTGATCTCTCTCACCCAGCTTTGTCACTAGTATCTTTTGTGCTGTTTCCTGTGGTCAGTGTCATTGCCACACTATAAACATGACTAAGGACACTGATCTCACACAGCCGAGAGAGGAGGAGATGATGTTCTGCCAGCCACATTCCCATGATGCCCACATCCCTGCCAGGACCCTGAGGGTAGGACCTAGAGATTTTGAATTTTGCAGTAGGCATGAGGACTGGCAGTAACTTGAAGGGCGTGGCCTGGGACTACCTGAAGCATCTTATCATATGTTGGGGACTTGGGCTGGCATGTCTGGAATCTGAGGCTGAGCTGAGACTGTCGGGAGGAATACGCAGCCTCTCCCCGAAGTTTGGGCTTTTCCTAGCACAGCGGCTGGGCTCCGAGAGGGACTCTGCCGAGAGGGGGCATCTAGAGAAGGTGCACGGAAAGACAGTATGGCTGCTGCCTGGTCTTCTCCGACCCAGCCTCAGGAACTGCACTGAATCTTTTCTGCAACATGCGTTGCTTACATATGGGTCACCGAGGCCAGAACAGCTTTAAGGGAAGGAGGAAGGGGCGAGATCTAAGAGGAGCAGGATAAACCAGAATCGGCATCATGGGCTTCTTTGGAAAACCCTGCGGACACCCGTGCACAGATGGCCGCACCATGCCGGGGAGCGTGGTGTCCAGGGTCGGTGAGAATTTATTTATCCTGCATGAGCTGCTGTCAGCACGTTTCTCATTCCGCCCTCCGCTGGCTCTGTGAGGCAGTCCCGGCTTCTACCTCCTACCGCAATGGAAGGAATTGAGGTCCAGGTAGGCTAAGTGACTTGACTGAGCTCGCCCAGGTACCAGCTGAAGGGGCTGAGCATTAGGCCCAGGCCTGTGTGAGTGTGGCCACACCCTAATAACACGATGCTTGCCTGAGACTTCCTCTGTTGCCCTGTCCCCCTTTGCTTGTCTTGGGAATTTCATCTTCTTTCAAAGAACATCTGCCCCTCTTTTTGCCTGATTCTATTAAGATGTACAGAGGTTAAGAGCATCATCTCTGTTCTCTTTTGTAAAGCAGGGAAATACTCCACCAGTTGTATAGTTGGAAAAAACAAGGTCTGTGGTGCGACAAGGTCACACTCAAGGTCACTGGCTCAGATGACCAATCACCCTGTGAATTTCCCATCACCCTTGAACGGTCCCCAGACTGGCTGGGCCTCCCTTTGATAGATGAGAGGGTCCTCTGCCCCCGTGTGCCTGGCCATGACTGGCCCTTCTCTTCTATCTGTGGTCCCTTCGAGGCCCCACTGTTTGCTTCTCTGGTTGTCAGGGATATAATGGATGGGATTCCTCGGCCCATTTCTCTCATCTTTGCCAGCTCGCATTTCCTCCACCTCACTGGGCTTGAGCCTTGGAACTATCTCACGCCGTCCCGGGTGGGGGCGGTGGGGGATCCAGAGAGCATCCAGCCCTGAGAAATGTTTACACTAGAGATTAGCATTTATCTCTATACCTCCAACCTCTGTGCCCATGGTCGGTGCTGCTGTCTGCATGGAGAAAGGAGGCACAGCCCCTGGAGCTGAGAGCCAGTTGCGCTGGGGCCACCTCCTGGCTTCTGTATCCCTGCAGCCCCTTCCCCAGCATCTTTCGGTCAGTGCTTCTAGGCAGCTCTCTCCGGTCTCTGAAAACCTTAAGACATCCGGACAAAGGACCTCATAAAAATCAAAATCCTCATGTTGTTTGTGAAGGGGATACTTGCTTATGGGTCTTTGAGCCAAGCGATTCTTTGCACCTAAAAATGATCGTTCTGGAAATGTAATTCTACAGAGACGTTTGCCCATGTGTGCAAAGGTACAGGCAGATACCTTTGCGATGACTTTGCATAATACTTTGTATTAGTGAAAAATGGGAAAAAATTATATACCTTCCTTGCTAGAGAATGGCCAATGCAAACTGTGCAAGGTCCATACTCTAAAGATTAGTGGGTAGCTATTCCAAGGCATCCCTTTGGCCCAGAAATGCCAACCTGGGAAGATGGTCAGCTAGAGAGAGTTTCTTTTAGGGTCCCAGCAGGAAACCCATAGCATATTCAAACTGGTGCATTTGAATATTTAAATGAGGAGACTATTTGTGAAGGTGTAGGCTGGGTTTAAAACCTACAAGGGACAGTGGAGGACTTCGGTATGAGTGGCACAGGGGAGCTTAACCATATGAGGTCTGAGAAACCAGGGAGCTGGGCACCACACTGATGAAACTGAGGGCCAAAGAAAACTGATGATTTAGTCCCCCCCAACCCTGGGCACTGAGTGGGGTGGAGAAAGGTAGAAATGAATGTGTCTGGGAAGAAGAATTATCCAGGACACAAATTTAAAATGGAGGAAAGTGTAAAAGCCATATGCATACCATTCTAGAAAATCTCTCGAACCTCCATCTGCTTACACACACTGAGGGGCAGAGTAAACACACACACACACATACACACACATGCACGCATACACACACACGGATGCATGCGTACACACATGCACACAATGTAGAGATAAGCTCTGGACAAATAATTTGCTAATGGTGATTACTTTTGGTGAGTCAAAGGTGAAGGAAGATTTCTTCACTCTCCATGACCATTTCCTACTTATTATCTTGTGTTAGGAAAGTGCATTCCAGTACTGCCCAGGTAAGTTTCAGGACTTTGATTCCATAGTCCGTCTCTTCTTCCAACCTCCCTGAGCGCCATTATCTTTCCATCAGGTGATCACCTCCCCACAACGGCTAAAAGAGTCACAAGATCCTTCAAGGGACTGCGGGCCAGACTTGAAGAAGAGGCCTGGTCTGGGAGAGAGAGGGAGCCTGGGTCGTACAGTCAGGAAGTCCTGAGGGCAATGTTTGTCCCTACTGAAACTATACACAATGTACACATTCAATAGAAATTCCCAGAGGGTTTAATCATTCAGTGTATTTGCTACAACATCTGGTAAATGATGTTTCACAAGTTGAAAAATATCCCTTTGACTCTAAATTTATGAATGTTAAAAAAAAACCCTGTAACTTGAATACTAATAATTTTTTCCTAAATATTATAAAAAGTCTTGCTTGAAGTGCAAGATGCACAGCCCACTTGGGAGACTGACGTGGGCAGTTGGGTTCAGTCTTTTTATCTGGTGAGGGGCAGTAATATTAGTCTTTTCACATGGATGCTTATAAAGAACCACTTGCAAATACAGTCAGCATGGTGCCTGGCACATAGATGTTCCCACCATTATGTGGGACTTCTGCTCGTACTTTCCAGGAAATTCCCGGACTCTAGGAGATCACATCCATCCACTTGGCTTTCCCAGAGACACGGAGTCCAGGGCAAGTTGCTAACACAGCATGGCTGCTGCTCTCTCTGAAGAGACCTCCCATGTTCCCAGCTCTCCCATCCCCTGGGCAGCAAAGGCCAGCAGGCGTGCCCTGAAGGGACCTTCTCCCCCAGCCCTCTGATAGGACCCAGCTGTCTAGCAGAGCAGAAGGCACATTAGATAAGTCGGTCAAACTAAGGCTGCACTTTGTATATTTATTTGTCTGACCCTGTTCCCAGGCCCCACGAGGACAGGGTCTGAGCTGGGGGGTGGGGCGAGGAATCGAGGATGGCTTCTGTCCTCTCCCCAAGGCCTGCTCAGACTTTTTGGGGCCCTTTGGCATCTCTCACTGAAGTCATCCATCCAGGACCCAACAGCCCCAACTCAGCTGGTGGTTGTGTCCCCATGTGCTGCCCCACGTGTCGTCACCTACCTGAGACCATCTCCTCAATCGAGATTGTCCTGAGAAAGTGCAGTCGTGAGTAACACACATAGACGTTCTTAGACACAAGTGGCTAGTGCCCTGTTCTGTCCGTTCCTCTTTCTCCACCCACCTCGTCTTTCATGGAGTGAGCGGGCTCTGTGGCCCCCTGGGCCTGAGCCTCTAACAGCACACCTGGGAAGCCAGTAAGCCAGGCTGTCAGTTCACTGCCTGGTCCTAGGGCCCCTTCCCTTGGCTGCTCTAGAGACACATCAGGAGGTCAGGTAGGGTCTGATCCAGGTGGGAGAAATGAATGTTGACTGGGCCCAGTGGGAATCCTCCCTTAAAACTGTGTGGCAAAGCTACGAGCAATAAATTGCCATGGCCGTGAGAGAGAGAGAGAAATCACTCAAAGAAAAAGCAAAACAAAACAAAACAACCACCAGTACTTTTTGTCATACTTCCAGGTAGATGAAAGGACCTCAGAAAATACTATAAATAAGAAATAGGTATACTCAGTTTTGTAGAGTATGACATAATTTTTTCTTACACAGTTAATCCAAAATGGCCCTACTGAGTCATATAAATGCACAAATGGTATGCAGGACAGAAAGGGTTATCACCTATGCCAAGAAACATTAACCAATAAACTTCTACACTGAACCCTGGGAGGGATGGCCAATGTACATTAAGCCCCAAAGTCAGAATCTTGGGTACATAAAAGTCACACAGACGTGGGGCGATACTCTCGTGATGTCCGTCCTTTTAACAACCTACCTCACCCTCCCTGTCAGATCTGTTTGCCCCTCAGCCCACCCAGAATGCCAACTAGGCAGCCGGATTCCGGGTCTGTTTCATTGACTTCCATTCTGCCAGCACCGTGGACAGGGCCTGGCACATCCATAGTTCCTCAATAAACATTTGTTGTATGAAAAATAAGTTTTCTGCTTTATGGGTCTCTCTCTCTGTTAGTGATTATTTGCCTTCCCGTGTTTCTGCCATGCCAGGTATGAGAGAGGTGCAGGGTAGTGGTCTAGCTTCCAGAGTCTGCCTCTGTCTGCAGCAGAGCAGTGTCAACTTCTGTGTATCAGGATTCTGCTTCAACTTTATTTTAAAATATGGTACCCCGGGACCGGGGATTTAGCTCAAGTACTACCACACCTACCTTGGAAACACAAGGGCCCTAGTTCGTTCCCTAGTACTGCAGAAAAAATAAATGAACTTAAAAAATGTTATCCTTTCTAAGTAGCATAGTAAATATGTATGAGCAGTTTAAAGAGCAAAGATTTTTTTTCACAATCTGAAGAGAATATATTTTCATTTTGCTAATCAATCTCTCAGCTCATTTCCTAATAATACTATACCCTTTTTGTATCAAACACTTTAAGTACTGATAAAATATTTCATATTCTGTATAATTTTGAATAATTTCTTCCTATTTCACAGTACTTATTCTTCTTGACCCTTATTTTCATTTTCAGTTTCTCACTCCAGAGAAACAATGCGATATTTACACATGTGCTTGATTTATTTCACTATGTTCTCAGGGTACATCCATTTACCTAGAAATGATTAAGCTCGATCTTCTTAATGATGCAGCAGTACTCTATTATCTAAAAATCTCTCATCTTTATCCATTCATCAGTTGGTGGGTATTTGGGCTGTTTCCAAGATTTAATTATTACAAACCGTGCTGCTATAAACGTAAGTGTGCATATAGCGCAGTGTTATGATGCTTTTAACTCTTTCAGGAAGACCCCAAAACAGGGAATAGCCGAGCTGGGTCAAATGGGATCTGTAACGCTAGTTTTTTGTGGAACCTGCACACTGATTTCCACAGAAGTTGTACCAGTCTACATTTCCACCAAGAATGAAGATTTCCTTTTCCTCCACATTTCCTCTAGCATTTGTTAGCAGCTGATTTCTTGATAGCAGCCATTCTTTCTGGAGTGAGATGGAATCTCAGAGTTGTTTTAGTTTGCATCTAAAGAGCAAAACTTTTTTTAAAAAAACACCAATGAAACAGCATTGAAAATGTTTCAGAAGCCCTCAGGGGCCTGCATCAATGTGTCTGTCTTCCCTCCTCCATTAAGAAGTAACAGTTACCCTGATTTTTTTTTCAGTACCAACAATCAAACGAGGGCCTCACCCATTGTCAGGCAAGTACTTTGCCATAGTACCACAGAGCTACAGCCTCAGTCTTCCATCTGTATTTTATGGCAATCATTTTCTTGCTTCTCTTTGTTGATTTACCACATATTCCTGTGTCTCTAGACAATATATTATCTCCATTCTGTCTTGTTGTGTTTTATATCTATGAAAACTCTACATTCCTCTATGACTTGTGCTTTGGCTCAGCATTCTGCCTTTGGGAGTCTCCCATTTTGAAGCATAGAGCTGTAATTCATTCCTTTCCCACTGTTGATTGGTGTTCTGGTATGTGAAGACACCACACTTCACTCACCCATTCCACTGATGATGGACCTTTGGCCTGACTCCCGGCTGTTGCTTTAAAAATAATGCTACCATGATCCTAGCTCTGTGTATCCCCAGAACACACATGTGTGTGCCTCAAAGACACTTGCGTAGGCTTAGGATTGCTGGTTCGTGGGGTGTGTATGTCATCAAGCCCACTGGGTAAGTTCATCCTGCTTCCCTAAGTGGCCTGGACTGATTTGTAGCCCCCCACCAGCAGGTGAGCCCTTTCTGGCCAAACCTTGCAAGGCCACAGAATCTTGGCCTAACATGTGTGGATGCTGGAGAACTCTGAGTGCAAGCCATTAGGAACACTGCACATGCAGTAGGTACTCAACAGATGGTAACTGAATTAATGAGGAAGGAGGATTAAATGGGGCATCTGGGGTTTAACTGGAAGGAACACTTCCCAGGGACATAGCAGCATCCCAGGAAAGACCTAGTGCCTCCTGCTGTACCCCAGAATCTCACAGGCCGGCTGGAAATGGGAATAGCCCATCGGGGTCACCAAGTTGGGGAACAGTTTGTGCAGAAGAGATCAGCCCACCGAGTTCTTGGTGGGACTCGCTGCAGTGGACTCACAGGAGCTGTGGTCTGACTGGCTTGAATCTTCTCAGGAGAGTGCCGACTACCCTTAGCACCAGCGTCATGGAGCAGAGAGGGGCTCTGTGACTTGCACAAGTGGATGGGGGGCATCGTGGATGACGCACATGGCTGCACTGCTCATGGCGACACTCTTCTGAGAATGCATATTCAATGAAGAATAGCAGCAGAGGAGTAAAAACCTTAGGCTTTTTGTTCCAATTTGAGATCAAGCATTGTGACAGCTCCAAAACTTTTCATGCAATGACTAAAGATTGGAGCCTTAGTCATAGCTCAACCTCCAGCTACTCCTTCATCCATCTCCTTCCTTTCGTAGACCTTAAGAATATCTCCTAATAAAAAGCCTACATGCCAGTCTTGGTTGCCAAGTCAGCTTCCCGGTAAGCCCAACCGGTAACACTCGCCAACTATGGCACACTTTAATCTCTCTCTACTCTACCTTGTTTACGTCTCTGTGAAACCAAAGTGAGATGAATGCTTACTTAATTGACCTCTTGTGACCCATAGATGAGACTGTGGAGATAAACTGTCCATTCTTTAAATGCAGTAAACACTCAATTATCATTGCCTGTTTTCAGTTTTATTAGTGTTCTGCCTCTGAACACACCATAATAGGAGGGGTTCTGCTGAATGATATGCATTCCTAAAAAACCTAATGCTGTCTGGGTTTTGCGCATATCTATCTGGGACAGATATTCCCCTTCTGCCCTTGGGGTTCATGCCACACCCTTTTCCATAGACTTGATGCATAGGAGGTGGGCCTCTGAGGTCTGCACCAATGGGATCCCCTGTGCACCCGCTTCCTGTTAGAATCAGCCAATGGGTAGCCCCAGCAAGAGGTAGGAAAGCAGAAGTCTGGGCATTTGCCTTGGGTTGGATGTGACCTCGATCCTCATAAGCAGCCAACTCCTCGTGAGATTCTCCTGGGTGTTCCAATGACTGCTATATTCTTCCATCTCTTAGAGTTCTCCTCCCCCAATTTTTTTCTATTACCATTTGCAAAACTTTCCCTAATATTTATAGTACGCCTACATCCTACTCACACTTTTATAGTGTCCTTATTAAATTCCTCTCAGATTATCCAATGGGTGGCAAAACTTTTCCTGCTGGGACCCTGAATGAAATATTATTTTTCACTCAACAAACTTTTGTAGCCCAAACAATATGCTGGGCACCTGCATGAGTCCAAATCAACTCATTTTCTTTAATTAACCTGAAATAAGCGTACATATTTATAGGGTACAGTGTGATATTTCAACACACGGATACAGTGTGTGCTGACCAAATCGGGGCATAACTCAGTCTCTAAATACATCAGTAATAATGATCCTCAAATCCCTGGGGTTCGGACAAGAAGGGCAAATTTACCTACCTGGGCAGCCTGTACTCAAGAGTTCAATTCACAACAAGATGCTAATGAGTTGCCTACCTTCTGCTTCTTCCAAAGACGTTTCCATTCCCAAACGCTGCTAAGGAAATGGGGTAGGGTGGGGGGTAGTGATCTTGTTCTTGGCTTTGTCCACAGAGCACTGTGCAAAATTTAGAAGTTGAAACCCAGTCAACATAAATCGTAGCTCCAATTATTTTTATAGGGCCAGCTGTTCTTTCCTCATAAATGAGGACTGGGAGAAGGTAATGCTTAAGCCAACATCATTCACTTCTTGCATGGCGAATGTTAGGCAGTGCAGCCTCTGGGTTGGAAACGCCTTTTGTAGTAGGATGGAGTCTCCCTGTGCAGCCCCACTTGTGCTGCACTTCCCTGATCCCAGGGGGAAAAGAGGGCCCCGGAACTGCCTAGAGGAGCCAGAGAGGTAGAGCCCCAGGCTATTTGTCCTGAAGTATGATACTTATTAATCCCAGCTGTAAAGGAGCCAATCCAATCCACTCTAAAAGGAGTCTAAGACAGCCTGTTCCTTTCTCCTTGGGGAGAACCTGTCTCTTGTCCAAGTTCCAACTTCCTTCCTGCAAAGTATGAAGCTGCAATGGAAACAGTCTACCGTGTTTACTTTGCCTATAATATTGCCCTGGCAGGAGGAGTGAGCCCTGGACAAACGGTGTGTTCTGGAAGTGGCTGCTTTGGGAGCTACCCTTGGGGCCCTGGACTCGAAGAGCAGAGCTCTGGCTGCTCCCTGGGAGCTCACAGAACTGGGAGAGTTCGGAGTCCTTCTTTCCTCATCCAGCCAGTAACTTCCAAGTCTCCCCATCCCACTGGCCTCTTCTACAAGTCTCTCCCTCCATTTTTGCCTCAGAAAAATAATGCAACCAAACAAATATTGATGAATATAATTCATTAGTCAAGAAAGAGGTTCAGCTACTCTAGCAAGAGCCAAAATAAACGAGGATTAGATAAGATACACATTTATTTCTCTCCCCTATTTGAGCCCAAATTCTCTGGGGCTGGTAGAGCAGTCCTTCAGAGTGGGAGATTTGGGTTTTTCATGTTGGATTTCTGTTTCCCCAAGGTATTCCTTTCTTCTTGTGGATAAGACTGTTGTTGTTCAGTCATTGAAGAAAAAGAGAAGTTAGGAAGCATCCTGCTCTTTGGTGACACAAGGGAGCTTTATTTTATCCCTCAGACCAATTGGCTGGATTTAGTCACATGGGCATGGGTAGCTGCATAGGAGCATGGGAAATGTAGTCTTTCTTGGGTGCTCATGTTCCTACCTCCATAATCAAGTCTCTTTTTCCCTGTGAAACAGTATAAAAAAGTGACTAAACAAGTAGATTTTTTAGAATTGGACTACCTAGCTCCCCAATTTTCTTCCTACCATCAGTGGATACTGAGACATGAATATCTATATTGATTCCTGGGGTCAGAAGTGGGACTATTTAAGAGAGTATCAGTGAGTGGACTAGAACATGACCACAGAACAGCAAAGACCCTGACCTGTCTTTGGCCCTTTATAAGAACTGCTGGGTTAGCTTTCTTTGCAAAGTCCAGATAGTACAGATTTTAAGGCTTGTATGACAGTTTTGGCTACAACTATTCAACTGTGCCATCATAGTGTGGGAATAGCCACAGGTAATACACAAACAAATGGTCATGGCTGTGTTCCAATAAAGCTTTATTTATAAAAATAGATAACAGGCAGGGTTTAGGCCCACAGTCATAGTTTACCTTTTGCTAATATAGAAAATTCTTTAAACATTGGTCTGTTCTGCTGTCAAACGAGAACTAGTCAATACACTGCTTGAGAATATCCTACTGTTTTTTCTCCCTGTAATACTGCACCTTTCCCATAGCCAGGGTCAGATGCTACTTTGAAGGGGCCTAAGGTTTATGCTACTTCAGGAATCCACGGAGGGTGAAAAAAACAAAATTCTGAATGGCAAATTACATGCAAAAGTGAATATTTATTCAGCATGCAAAACACAGCTGCAGCAAAATTTCCAAAGCTGATAAACACAAATGACACAAAATCTTTAAAATAACATAAGGTTTATTAGTGAACTGCCTGTGTGATATTTTCTCCCCAACAGTTTTGGAGGCTAAATATTCTTCCTCTACTTATAACAATTCTTTTCTCAGGTATTGTTCACACTAGAGAATTCAGTCTTTCCTCTGGCAACTGCTTCCCCCTAATCCTGATATATTCCCAGGCCCAGATGACGGGGACATGTTGATGCTAACACCTGGGTTGTAGACAGAGTTCTAGAAATTGCTACATTGGCTTGGCAATAACTGAATTATGCACAGAATCACTGCAAACCAGAGAAAAATATACACTAAATCAAAACTAAACACATTACCAAGTCCACTTCCCTTTCTATGGCTGCCCTCCTAAATGCCTGAGGCCGCAAATAACAGGAAGAAAAGTATAATGGAAAGGAAGTCAGGGTGAAAAGAAAAGGGGATCTTAACTCCTCTGTTTTATAAATTTTACCCAAAAAATGGCCACGCGGCACGTTATTGGGCCCTTCCCAGAAGGAAAAGGACTTTCTGGCATGAAGGACCCTGAAGTCTACGCAGCCTAGTAAACCTTACTGAGCCACAGTATGAGTGCACTGTGAACGTTCCAACTAACGCAGACGTTCTGGGTTCCCAGAATCCTTTGCGACAGCCTTGTGCTCCGCCCTAGAGGAGCTGTGCCACCAGCTCTGTTGCAGGGCCCGCTTCCCCAAGGAAATTGAATTTGAGCAGCCCACATTCTGTAATTAAATCAGGGCTATTCCAGAAAAAAAAAAAAAAGAAAAGAAAAGAAAAGTAAAAGAATTCTGCTTTGGCTTCCAGAAGCCCCTATGGGGGGAAAATATATATGCACCCATTTTTAAAGAAAATAACTAATAAAGCAAGTGATTTCATTAAAAGAAATTTCAAAATGTGTCCCAAGAAAAACCTTTGCCGGAGGCAGCAAAGTCAGTCCCAACCCTGGTGCAGAAGTTTAGGATTTAAATTCTGTCTCCGTTTAGATAAGTTGTGAAGGTTGAGAACAGATTTCTCTCACACACGCTCTCTCTCTCTCTCTCCCTCTCTTGGATTAGAAAGTATCCACACAGTTGGTTTCCTGAGTTTCATGGAGAAGATAAATTATGACTGAAAAGGTAGCAAACTAAAAACCAGCATGCTTGCTTCAAAGAGGGGCCCACTGATAACCAGGAGAAAAAAAGAAAATCTGTTTCAACTGTGTGTTTCCAAAGGGGTGGGGGGAGAAAAAGCCCAGGAAGAACCAAACTCAATAAAAATTTGTCCTTGTCAGAAGCTCAGTTAGATGTGGGGAAGTGGGAGGGGTTATTTCCCCTGAGAACCTTTCCCCCAAACAGAGGCTTTTCCATGTGGTTAGGACTCCAACCAGAAAGAAGTTGAAGAAAGCAGTGTGAAATATTTTATTATAACATCAATAATTCGACTCTATAACTGAAGGGAGAGTGGCTACATGAAGTAGGGTCCACACTAAACCACTTTAACAAAGAGTTCTCTAAATCCTGTGGTGGGGACACGATAAAAGTTTATTTGTCATGCACTCGGCTACAGTCTGCTGACTTGCCACAGGCCGAACAGCAATGTGACTAATTGATCATCGACTGACATCTCCAAACCTATGAGCCAAAGTAAACCTTTTGTTTTTATAAGTTGAGTCACTCAGATACTTATTACAATAACGGAAACCTGACTTCCACATGGATAGATGGGGACAGATAAATATTGATCTAGATTTATCAGTTGTAAAACTGTGTATTCCAAACAGAAATGTTGGAAAACAGAAAAGTACAAATGAAAAAAAAAAAATGTACTCAGCCCATAATCCTTCTACTCGATTATGGCCACTGTAAAAACTGGTATATATCCTCGTACGACTACACAAGTCATATTTTTATGTAAGTGAGATCAAATTGCACATAATATTTTACAGCTGCTCTATTTACCGGTTCGATGTAAATATTTTCCCATTTTGCTAAATATTTGTCTAACCAATGATTGCTCTGCGTTCAGTCACTTGAGTCCAGAAGAATTTATTCAAATCTCCTTTATTATTGGACACATGGCTTAATTTAAACTCCTTGCCGTGGCCTGGAAGGGTCTACATGATTTGGTCTTGTATATCCACACGTGCCCTCAAGTACTCCAGGCTCTTTCTCACCGCAGGAACTTTGTACACACTATCTCTCCGTGCTTCCAAAAATTGGCTCCTGCCAGGCATGGTGGCTCACGCCTGTAATCCCAGCACTCGGGAGGCAGAGACAGGAGGATTGCTGAGTTTGAGGCTTGCCTGGGCTACATAGTGAGCCAGGGCCAGCCTGAATTACAAAGAGAGACCCTGTCTCAAAAAAAAAAAAAATTGGCTCCTGACTAAATGAACCCACGAGTCTGCCTGACGCCATGGTGTGTGTTGTTAGACGTGAAAGCCATTTCAACTTGGTAGTGGAACCACCAAAGAAGTTCAAATGGGAGTGGTTAGCATTAGATGATGGGTGGGGTCGTATATATAAACTCGACTCCTCTGCTCAGTGATTTGGAGATTTTACTCTTCTCAATTGATGAGCCCAGTACCTCAGGCTCCAGCAAAGGCTGCTTACCATGGAGGCTCCAGTGTTGGTTGATTCTCATAGGCTCGTGCCTACATAGTATACTGAACACCTTGTGCTAGCCTCCAAAGATGGTCTCCCTTCTTTTCCGATCTGTACAGTGTCCCCAGAGGCTGTCTCTGGAGGCTGCACCATCACGTTCCCTTCCATTGGCTTTCTGGTTAGTTCACACCCACTGGCCAGCACAAGATCAAGGGCAGAGGAAAGGCAGCTTCAGGCTGTCCATTCTCTTGGCTCCCTGACCCCCACACTGCGATGTTCCTATGGGTTGTTGGGTTTTTCTCCTCGTAGTTCCTGGCGGGTGTGTGACTCTTCCCAGAGCGCTTCCTCTCACGTTAACTGCTTCAGCAGTGGGGGTGGTGAGGGCACTCTGCTTGTATGCTGGAGACTACACCTCCCAGAATCCTCTCGGTCACATGGTTCATGGCTCAGAGTTGTTTCCAAATTAGTGAACTGGGGTGAGATATAGCAGGTAGATATGAAGCCAGAATAGTATCATTATCGATAGAAAGACGCAGGGGTGTTCATATGTCCCAGTTTATGCACTCTCCTCTGTCCTGCATCCTACTCTCCAACTCAGTTGACCTGATGGCCAGTAACAACCAGAGGCCCATGACCAGGCGCTCTGCTGCAGGTGCACAGAAGTGGGAGCCACCAAGAACCGGCAGCCTTCTGTAGGCTCCACTGGAGGTCACCCTCTATAGCCTGAGCCTAATGACTTCAACAGCCAACTTCAGATTCCCTCCCAAGCCTCAGCTCCCTCACCCAGAGCTAGTTCACAACCATTCTCTGGTCTCTAGCTCTCCTCCTAGACTTTACCTTCTGAGGCACTTCCACAATGCTGTGATGTCTAATCCTACAATGAATTCCTCATCTACAAGAAAGGCTCTACTTTCCTAAGTGAACACAGATTGGTACATCACCTCTGCCAGCCCTGAGGAAGGGCACCCTGCCCATATACTTTAATTTTATAGCTGTCCTGAACTGCTTATTTAAAGTAAGTCATGGCTGTCCTATTAGAACCTGACAAATATGAAATCCCTGAAGGGGGGAATCACACCTAAATACTGTGATTATCTGTAAGAGTAAAAACAGCCTCTATATCTGTGAATTTGCCAAGTCTATCATTGGAAAATAGGTGGGGGGAAATTTTGCATTTGTAATGAATATGTACAGGATTTTTTCTTGCCATTAAAGAGACAAACATTGCAAAGTAATACCAATGTGATACAGTATGACATCTATTGCATAGCATTTGTATTATATGATAAGTTATCTAGAGGTCATTTAAAGAAAAAAGGAGAGGGGCCAGAGATGTAGCTTACACCTGCCTAGCAAACACAAGGGCCCTGGTTCCATCCTGGTTACCACATACAATGATAAAATATCAGGCATGGTGACTCACGCCCACCAGCAATCAGTACCATACCCCACAATGCCAGGTGTGGTGGCTCACACCTGTAATCCCAGCACTCGGGAGGCAGCGGCAGGAGGATTGCTGAGTTTGAGGTTTGCCTGGGTTACATAGTGAGCTCAGGGCCAACCTGAACTACAAAGCGAGACCCTGTCTCAAAAAAAAAAAAAAAAAGAATAAAGGAGAATGTGTATAGGTTATATGCAAATATTGTGCTATTTGATAGAAGAGATTTGGGCATCCACAAATTAGGAGGAAGGTCCCAGAACCAAGCCCCCACAGTTATGAAAGGACAAATATATATATATATATATATATATATATATATATATATATATATATATATATATATATATATATGGGCTACACACATACACATATATGTATTTAAAGTATGACATATGGCACTGACAATTACTTGAATACCTATTAAAATATGACAGTAACCATTTATCTCCCACTACCCAGTCTCTTTTTTTCATGTAACAAAAGACCCCTCTAATTTTAGCTAGAAATATAGTCAACCAAATAAAGACTATATTTCCCAGCCCCCTTTGCAGCTATATGTGGTCATGTGACATGGTACAAGCCAATGGGATGTGAGAAGACCTTCCATTGACCATGTGACTCCCAGAGAGCTGTCATTTCAGCCCAGGGTAATTTGTACTTGGACTGTATGGTGAAGAGGAATACATTATCTTTTTGAATTTACTCTCAGTATGGGTTTTCTTACCAGCAATTGATCTAATTAATTCAGATTCCAAATTTAAGGTGTTTTCGCTGTGAAGAGAAAAATGTTTTCAAGGTATCTGTGTGTGAAGAATGGTAAGCAAGAGAAATAAGGACACTGAGTTTCATTTATTTTCTTCCCTGTGATGTCCTTTTCGGCTCTGATTCCCTTTTTGCTGAACTCTGTAAAATCCGGTTATCGCCCTGCTGTCAGGGTGGGCCCAGCAGCATCATTCCCGAGCGGGCAGTATCACCCAGTAATGGCCTGTGCCTCGGTACCAGCAAGACGACACAACTTGAGTTCTGGAGCCAGACAACTTGTGTTCGAATTCTGGCTTAGTCACGTACTTGCTTTTCGCAGAGATTAGTGGGATCTGTTTGATCCTAATTGAAAAAATGGTTTGAGAGCCCAAGAAGAAAGCGCTTTCAAATTCTCACAGCAGCTTAAATGACACAGATCTGTCTCCCGGGAAGAGGTGATGGGGTGTGCGCAGTCCTTGGGGCGGTGGTCCGAGCCGTCAACACCTTCCTCGCCATTCTATTTATTGACTCGCACCAGATTCGAGTGAGGAAGGAGGGAGGGAAGGACGCCAAGACTTGAATCAGCGCTCAAGTCAAGTTCTGCCTTTTGTTAAAGGGAACCCCTGCTCCCTGTACGAGCCGAAGTGATGATTCAAAGCAGATATGTCCGGGAATTGGCAGGACAAAGGGGGAAGTGTTCTCAGCTGGAGCTCTGGGGAAAAGACACACAGAGGGGCTTCCGGCCCCTGGAAGGCGCTCCAGTAATTCCACGGTCCTTCCTCCCCGGCTCCGGGGAAGGGTTAACGGGAGGAGGCGATGGAGTAAGGCCGCCTGGCGCTTCGGTGCTTAGGGACCAGGGGAGAGTATTGATTTCCTCTGAGTCACTTCGGACTGACCTATTAATTCAGGCTTGCTGAGAAAGTGGAAAACACGCAAGTTGCGCTTGGCTGCATTTTTAATACACCCTCACCGGGACGCACAGTCTTGCAAGTGAGGGGAGGTCGGGAGGTCGGGGAGAGGGCCCAGAGCACAGGCGCAGGACGCACGTGTGACCTCAGTTCCCCCAGCCCTGCTGACACAAGGGCGGGCCAGCGCTGGGTCCGAGTGCGGCTCAGACAGGAAGAAGCCAACAAGTTCTGGACACACTCGCTACCTCCTACTCTGGTTCTGTGAGGGTTGCTGCGGGTCACAGCCCCGAGGCTCTGTGTCTACCTCACGGGGCCCGGGCACGTTCCCCCCACGCGCCCAGACTTTATTTCCTGTCTTTACGGTGGAGGGCGTTACCTGGCACCGCTAGTTCCGGTTTGGGGTCAGTTTGTTTACAAGATTAAATGTTACCACCCACAAGAAATGCTCAGGTTACAGTCTGGCTCATAGAAATGCTTGGTATATTTTAATAACCTTATCATAAATATATATATTACATTGAATAGCAATCAGATTACAAAGAATCGAGTATGAAGGAGGGGGAGGAAAATCTAACTATATTGGGGACAATTCTATTTTAAAAGGTCTGAATTAATATTAATACTAAATTAGCATTAATCTGGAGGAAGTTGAAATAAATTAAGATCATACTGTAATCATAAAAGCAACCATTAAGTATATAATTATTCTTTTCCTGATATATACTTATATACTAATTCTTTTCCCAATTATTTTTACCATATATAGTAACATATGTGGTTAAAAGTATCAGGGAAGGAATTTATACCGATGCCAAAAGTATTTGCTGATACAAAGGAATTAGCAACGGAGGGACTAGCTCACGCTGAGGACCATTTTGCACGGACAGCGTGGGTTACAGTGGCTGGTGCCCGACCTAAGCACCCTGTCATAATTAATTCAGCCAGGCTCAGCAACTACAGCTGAAGAATCACGCGGTCATGAGTGCCAGGATGCCATGAAGGGCCTGTCCTCCCGGGGCCCTCTCCCGTCTGCCTGTTAAGATCATGACTTAGGGAATTACGGAGACCTGGCTTTGAGCCAGTCCACTGCACACAGGCCGTATGACCTGCCTCACAGAACCTGTCCTCTCTGAGCCCCACGGCTGTCCCCTGTGAAGTGGGGTCACCAGCATTGCCTACGCCAGGGGGCTGTCGTGAACATTAAGCTACAGAATAAATGTAAAAAGATTAGGCCACTCATTCATCAAATACATGCTGAGCCCCAACTAAGTGAAAGGAGATATTCTCGAAGCACGCAGGGGGAATCGCCACCCTCCTGTGGGAAGACAGACCACAAAGAAAGAAGGTCTGACCGACCGCCTGACCGCCTGCATGCAGGTCGGAAGAGACCATAGACAGAGCCATGGAAGGAGCGATGCTGGTGCCTCCCATGCTTTTCCTGCTCACTGTTGTCCCGCCCTGAACACACCCACTGAGAAGCCACCAAACTTTGGGACTCTGGAGTGGGGGGTTGGGGGCCAGGGCCCTTTCCACAACCGTGGGCTGGGACTTGTCTGCCCCTCTTTGCAGGGAGAGAGCAAAAGCCCCTTCTCCTGACACCTGCAGTAATCCTCAGTGGAATGTATCTGAAGAGATGCAGGAGAAATTCTTAAAATATATTTCCCTCCGACCACAATATATTCCATATGCTTGTGAAGGGGCGGGGAGGGAGCCTGGTGCGTCCGCTTACCTCTGGCGAATGTTTCTCCCCCACACAGGGGAAATCCTTATCGGGGGCTCTCCTACCTGACAGCTGGAAGGAATTTAGGGGAAAATGCAAAGTGCTGTTGCGAAAGAAGGATCGAAACCGCAAGAGGACTTGAGAGCTCCCAGCAGCAGAGGGGCTTAGACTGTGGGCGGCTCAGCTTGGAAAAGAGCAAACGCTGGGAGTCTGAGGCCCAGGCGGCTCCCCCGCCAGACCTCGAGGAGCACACTCAAGGGGCTCCCTGGTCCCTCTGGGCCTCTGTTTCCCCATTTGTAAAGTGCCTGTGAGTGCTACAGTTAGAGTCCGGTCAGCTGCAGAAGATTCCTCTGAACCTTTCCGCGGCCTCTTCCTGGAAACGCGAGAGGAGGCTCGCTCAGCTGCCCACGAGCGTGACAACGACGGGCGAGTGAGACCGTGCGGGTCCCTTTGCACGGAGATGGCCCCGCTCGGGATCAGGATACCTTCAAAACTTTCCAAGAAAACTGAGAATTGGTGCTTCAGCCCCATAATTCCAGGGCTCTGGGAAGCTGAGGCAGGAGGATGGCATGTTGCAGCCCAATCTGGGTCATGTAGTGACTTAGTGAGGCCCTGTCTTAAAATAAAACATAAAAATAGGGCTGAGGATGCAGCTCAGTGAGAAGGCCCTGGGTTCAGCCTTCAGCACTGCAATCAACCAGTCCATCATCAATCATTCCCTCAAGTAAATCAAATGCCTGAGCAAAGGTAAGATGCCATGGGTAGCCTTGTGGTCTTCGTAGACCCAATCCTTTCCCCTTGTGCTTCGGACAAGACAGCGAGGTCTTCCACGAAAGACAATAGAGAAGGTCCTTGGAACAGGGAGGCCTATCCAAGTTCTGGGGCCGGCTCTGTTGTGTAATTGCTGTGAGGCCTCTGGTAGGTTAATGTTGTCACACACCGGCTTCCGTAGATGTAGGTGACATGGGCGTGAACATCCTGGCACTCACTCTCCAGGTTTGGCGGGATTTTATAGGAAGCTCCACCATGTGCCTGGCACGTGGCCAGCAGCCAGCGATGCGGACAATGACTGGTCACCGCCCTCTTGAAGATGGACAGCAGTTTGCACCCTTAAACGTGGCAGATCCCTGGCAGTGGCTGGCCACTGCCAAGGCTAGCCTGAGCTACACAGAAAGACCTTGTCTCAAAAGAAAAAAAAAATTAGTCTCTGGAGGTGCCGGGGATTTAGCTCAAGTGGTACCGCACCTACATTGGAACCACAAGGGCCCAAGTTTGATCCCTGGTACCACCACCACCAAAAAAAAAATTATCCTCTGGAAAAAGATTGTAGCATTTGGTCTGGTTTTGTGAGACCCATAGTTAATGTACACACAGAAAGCGCTGAGACCACACCACAGAGGCACCTCTGTCAGGGGCATCTAGGTATAAACCATACTGTCTTGTCACAAAGGAAAAGAGGTTTGAAAATGACGCGGCTCTCATGAACGATGTTGCGCCCCCTTACTCACCAGCACACCACTCTGTGAGCTGCTCAACTGTCTCTGCCACAAAAAAAATTGATCTATTGGGTGAACTCGATTTGCCAATGCCCGGATGTTGCAGGACTCGCTGCTCTGGCCCCCATGTGCCCTCGGAGTGTCTAGAGCTGCATCTTTGAGAGAACTGGAGGTATCAGAAAAAGCCTCATGTCACCCCCAGGTCTGCCACTGTTACCATGCAGAGCGTAGTGCTTGGTGGTCTTTGCTATGGGGACGATGAACAAAGGGTTCCTGAGAGAGTCTCCCAGGGAGCTCTGCACCACACAGCCCCTCATGAGCCCAGAGATCACGTGTATGTCACAACGCAGCCAAAACAGAAGCGGGTTCCTTCTCTCTGTCTCTCTTTCTAATGGCTGTAGATACTATGAACCTGTTGTCTACTTCCCAATTTTTAAAGATCTCCAAGCTAGAAAGAGTAGACCTTTGAGATCAATGGGATTATGACCCCTTAAAAGACATTAAAACCCCTTTTCTGCCAGGCACATCCAGACCCACCATGTTCTGAGTCTGCTGAGAGCCTCCTATGACTATTTCCATTTGGAGAAACTGAGGCAGCGAGCCATCAAACGTCATTCAGCACAAGTGGCCAAATGACAGCTGGAACCCAGAGCCTACTCCCTTATCGCAAGCCTGTCCTCCTTTCCCTCCAGTTTTGTATGATATGAAGTCTTCTTCCTTTTCTCCTGTTCGTTTTCTCCAAACTGTTCTAAGGCCAGTTCAGATATGAGTCGAGTTCAGACCCCACACCTGGTCTAGTACAATAATTTTCCTCTCCTTCTGGCCACATAACTCTGAGAAGTGAAACTCTGGATTCTTTCTCTGTGGGATTTTTCAGAGCCTGCATTGGACTTGTACGTTTATGCTGCACACTGGGATATGGGATGGCTACTATGGCTGATGTCCTCTTTTGCTTCAGGATCTTGAGGCTTGGTGTGGCATGGTGAAGCATGTCTTTTCACTTAAAATTGTTGACATCAGGCTGGAGATTTAGCTCAGTTGTTCCAGCACCTGCCTTGCAAGCACAAGGTCCTGAGTTCGATCCCCAGTAACCACATACAGTGCTGGGTGTGGTGACTCATGCCCATCAGCAATCAATACCACATACCACAGTGCCGGAAGTGGTGGCTCATGCCTGTCATCCCAGCACTCAGGGGCAGAGGCAGGAGGATTGCTGAGATCGAGGCTTGCCTAGGCTACATAGTGAGCTGAGGGCCAGCCTGAACTACAAAGCAAGGCCCTGTCTCAAAAAAAAAAATTGTTGACATTTCATTTATCATTCTTTTGGCAACCCTTTTAATTTTAAAAAATATTTCCTTACAGTGTAAGTTATCTTGTGACTGAGATTTTGGTAGGACTCTGGCTTTTGCTCCCCAGGCATGTGCTTTACATCTTGACCCTCGTCCCCACCTAGAGAAGCAGCCCAAACATACCGCACCCTGAACCTCATGCCGCTGGGCATTTCAGAGGAACATTGGTATAAAAAGTATAGGTTGTAAAACCTATGTTATTGCTCTGTATGCTTCAAGCAAGTGAAGCATCGTGAGGTTTTTAAAAACATCACAAAGAAGCAATGAAGAGATGAAAAAAAATCATTTTCAAAGTTGGAGATTAGAGGGTTTTTTAATGGAATTCTTCATAATTTATGACAGGAGACCTATTCAGGAGGAGCTCCAGGGTACAGCGATTGCTTGCTTCTCAGTTATCTGATACCAACACAGTGCTGTATCACAAGTAACTGCAAAGCCTCCATGGTGTATCATAGTGAAGTCATGGCCAGTGGCTCGGTTCTGACCCACATCTCTTGTGCCCCAGCAGGCCAGCCTGGGCACGGGGGAGACAAAACACAGGGACTCCAGGTTGGCCTGTTGGCCCTTCTGCTACCTTCTTGTGCCCAAAGCAGATGGTACAGGCAGCCTAGGTCAACACATGAGAAGGAAGCAAACTCAGCCGCTTTAGAGACAGAATCCGCAGCCACACAGCAGAGGGCACAGAGACCGGGAAGGGGAATCTGTGGGTGCTGAAAAGTTAAACAGCTGCTTCTTGCACCTGTCACCCCAGCAAACACAGGTAAGGGTCAGAAAGCAGGAGCCGAGGGGACAGGAGGGCTGGCAGCAGTGTATTCTGGAAGTTCACCCTCCCACCACAAAGACCAGGGCAAAGAGCTGGTAAGGATACCTTTGCTCCAGCGCAAGAAAAGGAACTTGGAGGCGTCAAACGAGACAAAGTTCCAGGTCCCCATAGTGAGCCAAAAGCGCTGAGCTTTTCACCTGGCTCCAGCGGAGAGTCCGCAGACAGGCGCTGGGGAGATGGTCTGCCTGCCTGAAAGAGAAGCAGTTGCCTTAGCAACATCTTCACTGGAGCCACATAAATCCTCGGCTGGGTCCTGTAGCCCCCGTGTGGACTCCGTGTCAGAGAGCTGGTGAAAAATACGCCCGGAGGAGTGGACAGACCCCGCACAGAGCTGCGTCTTCCCGGATTCTGCACAGATCAAGCAGTAGGCACGGTGGTCCTCTTTCAGCCCAGGTCAACAAAAAGCAGGAAGTCAGGGTGCCCGGGGATGAGCCATTGCTAAAGAACCTCCTTGGTACAAAGGAGGTGAGGACAAGTCCGCGGAGGGGGCAGAGACTGTGTTAGGCCAGGACCAGCCAAGCCAGAATTTCCCTCGCTGTCTCGCATTTTTGAGTGCCTGGTTCCACCTGTTCAAGCTCCGAAGCCAAAATGAGCCATGGGGACAACAAAGTGACAAAAGAGAACCGAGGCTGATCAGCACGTCTTACTTGGAGGAAGGAAGATGATTCCATTTGGGGTCCAGTTTGAAAGTGGTTAGATAGGTGGGACTGGACATCCTTATTATTATAACGAGACTGTTTGGTGATGTAGGAACCAAAGGACCTTTTATTATAAAAAAAAATTGGCGGGAAAACTATAAAGTGCATGAACTCTTCCCTGGGAACAGTAGAAAAACTCTTCCACTGACTAGATATTACAGGTCAGAGGAGAGAATAATAATGTTGCTTTATGACCCCCACAGGCATCCATATCCCTCGACTCCTTGTGACACAAAGACAAGCAAACTTTCTATTTCCTCCCCACATTGGCAACAACAAAGACTCAGAGACTCCCATTCTTTGTGCTATTAGTTCTGAAATATTCCTCAGGCAACAATTCCTCCCACTGAGTTCAGAAAGACCTCTGAATGTGGAGCCCAAGGGATGGAAAGGAGACATCATTTGAAGATACCTGTGGGAGTGGTCTTTGGAAAATCCAATTCAAGGAAAACAGTGGGTGAGAGGGAAAACACAGGCCGGCGAGTCAAATTTGTTTTTCTCATGTGTGTAACAGAAACAATAACATCGTCCTAGTAGAATACTTAGGCCGTGTGTGTGAATTGGTGCTTAGCATGGGCTGGATAACGATGCTTGTATACCCTCTTTCTCCAATGCTGACTGAGTCACTATTTGGCTCTCAGAGAAGAAATTTATACAAGTTTCTGATTTCAGACCAAAATTCCTTGAGTCCAGAGTCCCAGTTTGGGGAGCCAGATCTTCCAGGATTTATGTGGGGGCAAGAGAACTAAGCTCTTCTCAATGAGAATGCCAATCTGGACGTCTCTTTCCCCCGTTCCCAGGCCTTTTCTCCTCTCCCCGGTCACAGCAGAAACACGTGGGGCTTACATGGAGCACACACTTCCTCTCGGAAGAAAATAACAGCAATAACTCACAGCTTTGGTTTGCCGGTGCCTTGTTATTTCACGAGCATGAGGAACAGGCGGAGGAATGAATCAAAACTCACGAAGACGTCTGACGCCCGTGCGTGGAAAGCAGAGTGTGGTGCTGAATGAGATCTCCAGCGCGAGCGCAAGGCCGGTCACCGCACGGAGCGGCAGGGCCGTCAGCCCCGGAAAAGATGATGAGCCGTCGCCCCAGGCCCGCCTGCAAGCCCACCGGAAGAAACTTCTCGATCTCGCCCTACTCTCCCGCCACCGCCCTCAGCCTCAGACCACCACAGCGCCTCCTTCGTCCGTTCAGCTTTCGGGTGTCACGGCCTGACTGTCGCTGCGTCTCAGAAGCCTCCAGGGACCTCGCACTACTGCTCCCACATCACCCAGCGCTTGCGCCGAACACCACTCCTTCTTCCTTCGTGAAATAGCCTGTCGCGCCCTGTGTACCGTGCGGAACAGCAGCAAGCCCGTCTGCCGTCCGCTCGTGTACTCCAGCATGTCCAACAATGTTTGCACAAATCATTGCTTAATTAGTAGTCACTTCCAGCCCCACCCTTGTGAGCTTACTGTTACCAAATGATCCCCCAAGAGGAAGGAGTCCTGATGGCTCCAAGCCGCTAAGAAGAAGTTTCCCAAAGTGAGCAAAGTGGGGGAAAATATTTTTAACAAAGAATGTTTTGACAGGTACCTCTTAAGTTTGCATTTTCCAAAATGTTGTTCCCTCGCCTGGATCGACTTTCACTACTTCCCCGATTTCCACTCTAATACCCAAAGCAGAGAAAGGTCATAATTCACAGGAGTGATGTTTGCAGATTAAAATAAAAACAGCCACGCTCTGCAAGGCACACTGACATTTGGCAAAACGTCTCAGCCAGAAAAATATGTGAATGTCGGATGCTTTGCAGGACACAGCCGGATTCCTTTTCTTCTCCCAGAAATATAGCAGGGCAGTCCATATTCTGGTTTGGATGCATTCCCACTTTCTGGAGTCAGGGCAAAAAACAATAAAAACCTGGATGATGATCTCATGGGCTTCTTGATTTGTCAAGATGCATCTCTTCTAAGTGGCTTTTTTTTTTTTTTTAAGCTTGAGATGCTTCCAAACTATTTATAAAAAACAGCAGGGCTCTTCAAAGTCAGGAGGCAAATCACAGAGCTCCCAGGAAAGGACCAGGGCATGCTGCTTGCAGCCGCCAGCTAGGAAGGCGGTGGGGGAGGAAGCAGGGCCGGAAAGTAGGTCTGAGGCCTGCAGGCTCAGCGGCGCGCACTTCACACGCTTACCCCGCCCGGGGGTACTTCCCTCTGCGATTGCATTCTGTCCATGTTCACGTGAGTCTTTCCGCCGGTGCTGAGGATCAAACCCAGGGCCTCACACCTGCCAGGCAAGCGCTCTGCCACTGAGCTCAGTCCCCGGCTCCTCTGCGCTCACACTGGCCTTTGAACTTTATTAATCGAGCGGTGATTAGCGCTGGAGTGTGAGCTCTGGGAAACAGCTCCTGACATCTACACGGGGCGTAAACCATTTTCTTGTCTAACTCTCTTTTGCCCCCTTTATGGCATATGTTCAAGAGAATACATGTTTAGCTGCAAAGAAAATGGTGAAGTATCGCCTGTTACTTATGAGCCCTGAGGAACTTCTGCAGACATCTTAACATATGCCTTTATCACCTCTGAGTGTGTGCATACACACACGTGCTCACGCTTACTTTTACAAAAATTAAGTACCGCTGAGTGTGCCAAATGATTCGTTTACTTCTTTTCCTTTAGGCCAATAGATGGGCTGATGTTCTGAGTTTGTCTTTTCCTCTCTGTGCAGACTTGAAGACATCATAAAATGCTCCAAGCTTCGGTTTTGTCATCTTTACAATGAGGATAAAATTAACACGGACCTCACGGGGCTGTTGGAGGTGAACTAACATACTATTAGGCAACTGCTGAATTTATACTGCGTAGTGTGCAAGTATGTGAGTGTATTTCCACATAACCAAGGAGGTAATTGTTAACTAAAAACGACAATTCAAATACAGGGTGACCAACGATGGCATTTTTCCCATTAATTTTTATAAGATAATGGGAAATATAAAAAAATTATTGAATATGAGAGGTGACTGATTGAAGCAACACTTAGGATGGTCAGTATGGTACATACAAGCACGTAGCCCAGGTGATACTTGGAGTAAACTGGTGAGCAGTTAAGTAACCTTTTTTTTCATGTTACTTTCATAAAATCCTACATAAAACCCCATTGCTATAATTAATCTCCCTTTTCTATCAGACATATCAAAATCCTACATAAAACCCCATTGCTCTAATTAATTACCTTATTCTATCCATTTCCAGATTAAGGTATTTCCCAACTTCTCTGACTTATGTATCCTCAATTTAGTTTTCCATGTCTCTGGAGTTAGTAGTAATCTGGATAGTAAGAATAGCTAATCTTGTACCGTAAGGGTCGGCAGGTGTATTTTCCAAAGGGCTATTTGGGCAAAAAAAAAAAATTTTTTTTTTTGACTGTTTAGGTCATAATGTCTCTGTCCCAGCTACTCAACTCTGACAGTCACAGGAAGTCAGCCATGGACCATACTTAGAAAAATGGGCGTGGCTTGCTCTAATAAAACTTTACTTATAAAAGTAGACGGTGGGCGGATTTGGTTGTGGAGGCACTGTTTGGTAATTCTACATTGCAAGTGTCATCTGAGTCCCTTCTTTATTCGTACAACATCCCTGGAGCTGCGCACAGGCATTTTGCTCCCCTTCTAAGGGCGGGAAGGCCCCGCAGATCTACGGCTGGCGAGAGCTCACCCTTAACTCTGTCACCATCAGGCCCTGTCGGTCCCTTTTCTCTCTGCTCCCTGCCTCTCAGAACTTTCCTCCATATTAAATCCCACCACCAGCTCCTGCTGAGCTGGAGTGGCTCCCGGGGGTACCCAGCAACCCCCAGACTCCCGCTTCCTGGAGGAGGGGGTCGGCCTGGGGACGCACAAGCCCTGTTACAGTTTTAGTCTCTTCATTATCCACTCCAGTAATAAATTCCAATATGCTCCTGCCCCAGATCCAGTCTTGTCATCATTTTTTGCTTTTCTGAAAAGCTCTGGTCTCAGAGATCAAAGTCAGAAGCACAGTCCCTGGGGGTACGCACAGAACTTCCACTGCTCACTTCCGGAAGGAACTCACAGCGACCCCGGCTCATACATGCACCTTTCTGCCCCCACAGCAGCCACTGAGGGTTTTCGGCTGCAGACCAGGAGCAAACTCCCATGCCGTCCTAATTTACAGCCCGGAGAGGCAGGGTTAGGACATCGGGGAGGATTTCTTGCACATAGCAGTTTGAAAGTTTCAAAGTTCCAGAAGAGTCAGGCAGCGGCTTTAGGCCATTTTCCAAAATGCAACACCCCGTGTGTTTCCTTCTGGAAGGAAGACAGGCATCCTAGGCTGGCTGTGACACTTTTGTCAAGCCATCTGGTGATAAGAAAGGACTCCAAAGTGTCGATGTCACAAATGCAATCTTGCCCAAAGGACGAAACTAGTCAGGGGACATGGCTCTCACTTAAAGGACAAGGATGTGATGTTAAAATAAATCTGAAGGCCTAGGATTAGAAATAAACCGAATACCTCATCCTAAAACTGCGAAATGCATCAGCTTTCCAGGCTCATGAAGGGTGGAGTGGCCAAACTTAGTGAATGAAAATATAGAACCTACAGTTTAATCTGAATTTCAAACAAACGATGAATAAATAAGTGGTAGAAGTGGGCCCTGTGCAATACTTCGCATATGCTGTACTAAAGAAAAAAGTTCTTTTACTTAAGATTCAGATTTGCCCATACATCTTGTAGCTGTTTACTGGTAACCTCACGGAGGCGGACACAGTACTATTCTGGGTAACCACATCTAGCGCAGCTTAGTTTTTGGTACTAAGGATCGAGCTCGGGACCTTCCACTATGCAAGGCTGCTGTAGGAACCACGGAACTCAGTCCCCGCCTCCCAGGGCATCTGTACAGTCTCTTCCTGAGAGTCCTTCCGTTCCTGCATGTTCACGCATCATGCAGGCGGGTGTGGGCCAGCCTCCGCCCGAAAGTCTTCAGCTCACCTCAGCAAGCAGCACCCTTGGGTGATTTGGGTTGTCAAGTGCACCTCCAGTCCCTTGGCTGACGAGCCGTGGGCCTCCTCTGAGCTGGGCACCACGACAGGGGCTGTAGCAGAGGACCGGGGGTGACAGGCAGGACAGCTGGTGTGTCAGAGTGACTCGGATCACTTCAGGAAGTAATAGCCAGCTTTCAGCACCTGCTAGTGTGCCCCATCATGTGTGGGGCTCCCACCACCCCATTCTTCATCTCCTACAAGCAGAAGAAAAGAGAGAGAGGCTGGGGTGTCACACGCCCCAGCCCGCTGCATCCTGCGGCCCCTCCTCCCTGGAAGGTCTCGCAGTCCCTTTAACAACCCACAGAACGCTTGCTCACGAAACCGGTATTTCCAAGTCACCAGCACCCAAACACCAAAAAGATCCCTACTATTTCTACTGGGTGCTGATTCTTGGGCATCTTCTTCGCAGCCTCCTCGAGAGATTTCCTACCGATGCTGGCAAATGTTCCAAGCAGCCCTGCAGTTAAATCCCGTTCTGCAGGCAGGAGAACGGAACGGCACAGAGGTTCAGAGGTTTGTATAGATCACTCGGGACCGCACATCAAAAGTTTTGCATCATGTTGGTATAGAGTTGGTGTACGATAAGTGGGTTTCAGCTTCTACAAAAGCAGACACTTGGAGGTGAAGGTATAGAGCAAATAGAGCGATCGCAGCATGGATTATCAGCCCCGTGCTGAGCACTGGCAGATGTGACTCCCTCTAGTTGCCGCCATGCTGTAAATGAGTGCTATTAGTCTTCCCGTTTGACAGATAAGGAAACTGAGGCCCCACCTCATAAGGGTGGAGCCATCACTTGATGCAGCCAGGGGAGAAGGATCAGGAGCCTGTATTTGGGCTTGGAAGAAGATCAGAGGCCAGGTGGGAGCCACCATGACAAACATCATTCGTGTCAGCTTAGCTGTGAGTACGTCCTAGACTCAGAACTAGCTCAGAACTGGGCCAGGGCCCCTGCGGTCACGGAGACCAAATTCGAAGTCACACTCCCAGTGTGACAAGACACAAGGGAGAGGAGGGACCCCTCGGCCCAGCTGCCCTGAGGCTCCAGGACGAGGACCCACCCCCAGGCGAGCCCTCTACAAAGCGGACTAGATTAGCAGCTCACTTTCCATCAGGCTGAGTTACGAGCTTTGCGATTTGTGGGACATTTACATGAACCAGAAGATGTGTTATCTGATGAAAATTGCTTAATTTAATATTCCGGCCTGACAGGCGGGGAACTGCACCTCTTTGAGAGAATCTGCCAGGGTGGATGAAGTTTTTAAGAGCCCCTGGGCATGTTTAAGAAAAGCAACCGATATCATCTCCTGGTCCACCGAGGAACAGAGCCCGTGCCTGGGGTCCAGCGGGCCATCTGCCATCGGGCCAGGGGCCTCAGGAGCCTCAGAATATCCGCTTTCACTGGATGACATCAGGGCGGTCACGGCAGACGATCCATCCTGGGACCTACACCGTCTGGTTTCGGGCTGTCAGAAAGAGAACTCCTCGAGCACAGCTCTTCTGGGATAGAAACCTGGCTGTTGATGAGTTATGATTCAGCACAGAGTTAACTTTTTCTAAGATATAAAAATAGAAGCTACTGCCAACACGCTGTGTTTCCATGAACTCTTTATGCATTAATTCACCGCAAAGCTACTGAGGGTTTAACACAGGCTCCTCTCGCCTTAGCACCAGCGGATTGGTGGGAGGCCTGTTAAGTGGAGGGTTAAGGGCCCCCCACAGTGTCTACACTGGGGGCTGGGAGCCTAAGGATAGTCACTCCCAAGTGCTGCTGCTGGGGTGGGCCGGGAACCCCACTTTGAGAATCACTGCGCCAGCAAACCGAGTCACTGGAATCTCTTCCCTCCCTGCAAGCTGTATACGTAACTTGACTCGAACCCCCCCTGCAAGCCGGACAGAAATCCAAAGCCCACCCACCTCGCCCGGGACTTCCGGCCACCACCCACACCCCGGCTGTTGGGGTTTATTCCAACTTAAAGATCTGCCTGTACATGAATTCGGTCCTTCTCTTTACTTCAGATCCAGTATGAAAGACTTAAAAAGGGCAGTCTTGGGCCGGAGGATTAACTCAGTGGTTCTGGCGCCTGCCTCACAAGCGCAAGGTCCTGAGTTTGATCCCCGGAAATCACATACAGTGCTGGGTGTAGAGACTCACACCCACCAGCCATCAATACCACATACCACAGTGCCTGGCGTGGTGGCTCACGCCTGTCATCCCAGCACTCGGGAGGCAGAGTCAGGAGGGTTGCTGAGTTTGAGGCTTGCCTAGGCTACATAGTGAGCTCAGGGCCAGCCCAAACTACAAAGCGAGACCCCTGTCTCAAAAAAAAAAAAAAAAAGAAAGAAAGAAAGAAAGGGGCAGTCTTGTGAGATTCTTGGTTACAATGCAGATGTTACCGAAAGTAGAGGGTGCCAAGGCAGGTTACACTGCAAAGAGATTTTTAAAATTCAAATTAATAATAGACAGCCCGGCCACCCCAGGTGCAGGGTCTGTCCGCTGGACCTTCCCAGCGTGTGGCAGCCCACCCTGTGGCCTCCCCAGGGCCCTGCTGTCCGTGTCCCCGCTGTCTCTTCTCATTCTGTCCCTGCTCCGCGGCCCTGCCAACAGCCACCCCCGGGCTCCGGATTCTTCCCGCTCTGCAGCGCAGCATGCCCGTGTGGGGAGATGAGTGGCACAGACCCGTGCCAGGCTGGCCCTTTGAAGCCCGGCACAGATCCCAAGATGAATAAGGCCTTACGTATCACTGATAGGCAAGTACGGGGTGCCTGCTGTTTACAGCTGTGACCCAACAATTGCCCTTGGGGATCGGAAAGAAAAAAGATGAAAAAGAAAATAAAGAAAAAAGATGAAACAGCGTCTCAGCCGAACAGAATGCTGAATGGCATGGAAAGAGATTGTGTTCAGAGAACAGACTCCTCGGTCCTGCCTCAGCCTCCTGAGAGCTGGGGTTTCAGGCGTGCACACCGCAGCGGTTTCTCTTGGGGGTCTGCGGGCTGAGTCCCTGTGCGTCTCGCAAGGTGGCTCCGGCATGGAGCCCCACCCTGGGGCGGCTCCTCGGGCCTGTGGGCCCCCGGCTCCCTCCAGGCCATTGGTGCTTCGCGCGAGGCCGCTGTGCGGCTGAACCCTGGATGCTGGAGCTCAGCCAAGGGCCCAGCCGCAGACACTGCCGCGACAGCGCTGGGCATCCGTCACTGTCAGATTCCGGGGAGCGCCTGTTCGGTGGGGCTCCGCGCTTGGGGCCAGACTGAGGAGCGTGGCTCGCAGGTCTTCAATTTCAATTAGACTCTGTCCAGATAACCTGGGCACAGAGGAGAAGAGAGGAGAGCGCGCTCCGGTGGGTGTGCGGGGTTCCCAGGTCTCTGAAGGCTCTGCCTCCCCCCTCTGCCCTTCCAGCCCCTCCCCCACCCCTCCCAAAGGGGAGGAGAGACTGGGGTAGCCAGGAAGGTCAGGAACTGGCCCTGGGGGTGCTTTGTGCTGTCTGCTATGACTCGGGGCTCTCCCCGGAAGGACCCAACCTGGGGGAGGGTCCCCGGGCCTGCCTGGGGGAAGGGATCATCAGCCTGGCTCCTCTCTGAATTACAGAGCTGAGCCCCAGCCAGGGATGCCCCGGGGCACCTGAAGCTCCCTGAGCCTCGGCTTCCCAGAGAGGAGACAGAGACTGGAGATAGTCACACGCTAGGGGGCCACACCCCTGTGCACCACGCAACCCCACGCCCACGCCAGCAGCCCGAGAGCGGCTGGCATGGGGGCATGAGCCACTGGGTACAGAAGAACTATGACCACTTTCACGTTATGTCACCATTTGAGATGTCCATCCTGTTTTGCTTTGTTTTTGTGGTAGTGAGGATCAAACCCAGGGCCTTCCTGCTGAGCTACAAACCCAGCCATTTTGTTTTGCTTTGAGATACGGTCTCACTAAGTTGCCCAGGCTACATTCTAAATTGAAGTCCTCCTGTCTCAGCCTCCCAGAGTGGTGAAATCATATAGGTCTGCACCACCAGGCCTGCCTACATCTGTGTATTTTGGTATGTGTTTTATAACCTACCCAGAGAGTCTGTTGCTGTAATGAGGTACATACATACACACACCTATAATAACGTGTGCATATGTGTGTGATTTCTTGGTGGTGCAACTACCCACCAATAATACAATGAGTAAATAAAGCATGTCCTATTCATGGGATAGAGCACTAGAGAACTTAATAAATGCTATCACACTCAATAGCATGGATGAATTCTCCAACATACTGTGCACAGAAAAAGGCAGACATGAGGGAGCTAGCACAGGCTCTGTGATTTCATTTATGTAAAACACAGCATCAGACACTGGCAGTTGGGACACTGGTTACTTTCAGCTAGGACGTGAGTGATGGTGGGAGCTGGCGCCCGAGACCCTGAGGAGCCAGGAGGACCTGTGTCTTTCTCCCTGCAGAATGAGGAAGAACTGCCCCAGGCTGCCATAACCGTGTTCTGATCTACAAAGTCACGACTCTAAGAAAAGGGTGCTCTCACTTGATGGAGTATAAGGGGTCGGCTATAGAAAATCGGAATGATTTGTTTAAAAGGCTGGAGACTGGAACGAGGGATAGAAACCTCATTAGCTAATCAGAATATCTAGTGTATTTGACTTGAGAGGAACGCTCATGACTGTGAATAGCAGCTTCGTGTGCTCCTTCTGCTGTTTAGCACCTGTGTGGCCTTGCTTATGCAGCTCCACATCCCTGAGCATCATGAATCTCAATGGAATGGGAGGGAAAAATGACCGCGCTTGAACAATACAACAAACCTGAAGCTTTTAGCATGTTGTCTAGCAAGGCTGTTAGGGTGTGGGGTTTTTTTTGTTTTTGAATTTTATCAGCCAGGGTCTCAGTTGATAGTTCAGACTGGCCTTGAGCTCACTGTGTATCCCAAACTGGCTTTGAGCTCACAGCAATTCTCCTGCCTCAGCTTCCCAAGTGCTGGGATTATAGGCATGAGCCACCACCACACCCAGCTAGTTGTTAGTTACTATTAGTAATTCCCCCACTGTAACCTCAATTTTCTCATCTGATCCGAGGAACTAATAATGTCCATCGCACCCGCCTGTCAGAACACAAAGGATCAAGGAGACTCAGAGATGTTCCGGGGTGGAATGGGCTGTAGCCAGCAGAGCCGGGGTTTCCGGCTCAGTGTCACAAACTTTCTGTCCGGACCCCAGGGTTCTGCCCCAGATCTGACTGAAAGGAGAATTTTACCCCAAGTTCCAGTTGTAAGACAGCAAAGAACAAATTAAGGGGGGCATGGAACTTCCTGCAGTTTCATCAGCATTGCACATCTTCCCAGTGGGGCCAGCCAGACGTGGCTGGTGGAAACCAGAACCCCCAAATCCCCCAAGATCAGGCCCCACGAGTCTGGGGACCCGAGCTCACACACAGGGCACCACCCTGCGGTGGTGATTACGACCACATCCTCCTGCGCCTGAGCACAGAGCCAGCCTGGGAGGCCTCCTGGCACAAGCCACTCTGGCCAGGATTGCTTGTTCCCTAATCCCGGGCAAGCCCTCCAGTGCGGCTTGTGGTCCCTTCAGACCCCCCAGGGCTGAAGCCCTGGTTGTTGAAATCTACAGGAGAGAAAAACAAAAGTCTAGCCAAAGAAGTAGTTGTAGACACTGCCTTCATAGTTCCAAACTTTTCTAATTCCGTTGGCCTCCCTTTTCAGGGACACCACAAAGTTAAATACGTGACTATTTATTTTGTCTCGTTTTTCTGGCTTAGGGTTGCTGTCTTATTTTCTCCTTCTAGCAAAAGGCTGGGCTTCCAAATGGCTGTCTCTAGTTCCTCACTTGGCTGGCCAGGGAGCAAATCCCTCTCAGTCACTCGCTACATCTGTACTCAGCTCACGGTTGGAAAAACTCATTCCCGCTCTCGGGGCTAACCATGACAATACTGCTAATTAGTGAAGTGTCCGCTCGTGGAGCCAGGACCAGGCTCTGAGCTCAGGAACCCCTTTGCTCCCTGAGTCCCCGCAGTGGCCCAGTGACAAAGCAATGTTTGTGGCTCCCACTTTACAGATAAGAAAACCAAAGTGCAGACAGGGGATGTGACTTGATGGTGCTTATGCAGCAGAGTGTGGGTTTGAATCCAGGTCTCTGATCTCAAAATGACCAGCTAAATACGCTGTTGAAAGCTGTGGCTTTCTAAGTACAGTTTGTGCTGGGAAAGATTTTGTTTCACTCCAGCATGTAAGAAATTGACGGGGTGGAAAGACGGATGGATGGGTCCAGATAGGTTTGGTGTTCCCAGCACAGTGTCCATGGGAGTTTTTGGTGACCACAGAATAGAACATTGAAGGCTGGAACCAGTGCAAATGGGTTATGTAGTCACTGTGAAATCTGCAAACCAAGATGCGTTAATCCCCTGTCTGTTTCCAGGAGCCTTTACAACGTGACTTTCTAGATCCTTCCACAGAACGATAGCACTTCCCCGCCATCCCTCGGGTTAGGCCTGGCCTTGGGTGGGTTTTAACTGAGAGAATATATGGAAGTGGCCTTTCCCTCGCTTTCTTGCGGCTGGACACGATATTTTATGCCCATAGCTTAGAGGATGAGAGTTTTACTTCAGCTAAAGTTTCACCCCGTGGTTGGCTGGCTCCATGGCAGAAACAGTGCCAGGAGGGTCTGGCAGAGGGGCTCAACCCAAGATGCCCAGGTAGCAGACAGAAGAGGGAGGAGTTTGGGCTGAGAATACACCTTTGTAGGTCACCCGGGGCCAGCGACCTCCTCTGAGCAGCCCCACCTCCTAATAGCGCACTCAGCTACTCAGTCCTGAAATGGGTGAACCCACAGAGGAGTACGGCGCCCCACGATCCAGGCGTTTCAAACACACGAGGTGGGGGGATATTTAAATCTAAACCATAGGAGCCACCCAGTGCATGCTCTCAGCCGAGGCCTCAAGATGTCAGCCGCTACCTCGCTTTCTCTTACGAGGTAGGGAAAGAGACAAGCACAGAGAAGCCTCCGTGGCGGTCTCGTAGCCAATAAGCACCACCAGGCCACCCCCAGTCATGCTGGATATGTGAGGGGGGACACCGTGGCCGTGAGGACAAGCAAGGTACTTAGTATGGACAGAGTCAGAAGAGTGCCTGGCACATACAAAGCCTCAGGAGAAGCTGGATGCGATCATTAGGGAACGATTTCTGGAGAAGACAAGAGCCTGCTGCAGGTCTGAGCCTGAGGGGCGGAGTTGTAAACACTGCTGTGACCTCCGCGTGCTCCAGCCCGACGCAGTCAGGAGATCTGACCGGCAACTGTACGTTCCTTTTCCAGAAAGATGATTGTTCCGAATACGATACGTGGGGGAAGAGAAAGTAGTTTTTAAGGAATGCTGACTGCTAGAGAAAAATCATTTCAAAACATGACATGCACGTGACAGAAGGAAGCAAGCGCCGGTAGTGAGAATCTCCGATTCCTTCCAACCTCTTAGGATACAGATGGGGAAACTGAGGCCCAAAGCATAGGGCTGCATTTCCAGAAGATGCCCACCCATGGACAGCTGGCCAGATTCCATGCCTCTAGGATCTTGAGACTTGCTGACAAGCATGGATAATTGATTGATAATAAAACCGGTTACCTATGGCCTGAGACCACGTTTATAACCCTGATGCTAATGGACCCCAGAGAGGCAAAGGGTGTGGTAGCTACTTTCCCCTCATCTCCCTGGGCTAATGGCTTTATGGAGGTCGTAAACTACTGAGTATTTCAATGATGAGAGTGGCCTCGCTTGGCCCAGTGACCCATCCTGCCTTGACTGACAGCTAGACCTTGCATTCCTTGCAATTGCAAGGGCCAGCTTTTCTCCGGCCTCCCTTGGGAATTTCCCAGAGGCCTTTGGGAGTGGTAAACCTTCACCCAGCCCCGACTCAAGGCAGGAATAGCTCAGGCCAGCAACTTCTACAGTGAAGAGACTGCTTAATCCAAGTTTTTTCCACTCTCCACGTGGAGCAGCTTCGGACACTGGTAACCTCTTCTCACTCTGAGGTTATCATTTACTTGCTTGATCATTTATTCAACTCATTTAAATAAATGTATTAGCCGGCTTCAAGCCAGCCCCCCATGACTCCCAACTCCCCAAATGAATGCCTCTGTGTAGAACCCTCTTATTTGAATAGGAATAAATAATCTATGTATTTTTTCCCATAAAATGTGGGGAAACAATAGAGCATGGCTTTTGAGTCTTGGTCATAAAAGGGACTGTGGCTTCCACATTGCCCTCTCTTTGGGTCCCTTCTCTGGAGGAAACCAGCTATTGTGTCGTGAAGACACCCAAGCAACATGGTGAGAAACCCTCCTGGCAAAGAACTGAGTCCTCCCACCAATGGCCAGGTGAGGGAGCCATCTTGGAAGTGGATCCACCTGCCAGTCTAGCTTCCAGATGAGACCAGAGCCACTGACAACATGACTGCACTTTTACAAGACACCCAGAGTCAAACCACATAGCTAAGCTGACTTACAAAAACTATGTGAAATAATCATCTGGATTGCTTTTGGCTCCCAAATCTGGGCTAATTTGTTATGCGGCAAGTGCTAACTAATACAGCATGCATCTATGGTATGCCAGGCCCTGAAATGGACTCTAACATGCATATGTCACCAGGACAAATAGAACCTCTGTCTCCCAGAGGCTAAAGTTCAGAAGCCAGTCCCATGAGTAGGATGGAGTTCATCTGACAGGATCGAGGTTGAATGAGACATGAGATCTGATCCCAGGGAACTCGCTATGGTTTGAACACAGTTCATCCCCCTCAAACTTCTCTACTGTGAGGTACTGAGAGGATAGAAATTTAACCCTCCTGTTGTGCTTAGAGGTGGAGTGTCTGGCAGGTGGTCTGAATAAGATTGTGGGGTAGAGCTCCATAGCTGAATCACTTGTGGCTTCATCCAAGAGGAAGGAAGCAGAAGAAATACAGACAAACTCACTCCATTGCTTTCCATGCGATGCTCTCTCTGGGCTCTGACAGCAAGAAGCCGATCAGAAATGTAGCCCCTTGATCTTAGCTATGGAGAGGTATAAGCCAAGGTAAACCTCTTTGCTTTTTAAAGTTACCTAGCTTCATGTGTTTCGCTACTGTAATGAAAATTGGATGGCTATAGTAATAAAAATACAACATTTTCTAGGAAAGAAAATTAAAATTATCTTTCAGTTTATACTTAGGTGTTGTCTGTCTTTTCATAAGCGTATACACCATTTTTAAAACAATTTTTACCCATAAAAGTACACATGCTATTTGACCCAGAAATCCCTGCTAAATTAAAATTTTACAAAGAAGTATTTAGCAATATATGAACATAGTAAGATAAAAGTACTCGCTACCCTGTTAAGCATCAATGCAAAAAGTGGGTGAGCACCTAAATGTCAACAATAGTAAACTGGTTAAATGACTGTTTAACTTGAGGTCACTCATACCTTGGAATTCCCTGTAACAATGAACAATGATGAGGTAGCAGCTGCACGTTTGCAAAGAAATATATTCTGCCATGTTACTAAGCACAAATGGCAGATCGTATAACAGCCTATGCTGTATAATGTGATTTTATTAAAAGACCTATATATTTATGCATAAAATTATGGGAAAACTAAACCACAACAGCTTAATGATGTTATGTCTAGGCCTAGGGATTAGAAATACATACATACATACATACACACACACACACACACACACACACACACACATATATATATATATGGCTTTTTTTTTTTCATTTCTTTTGGCTTGCCTATGATATACAGAGTTCCACATATATTTAGTCCAGGCTCCTTCAGGGTTTATTCCGTTCTCCTGTATAATTCTGAGACTGAATGTCTTTCCCCCAAATGCTGGGGCAGGTGGCCCCAAAAGCCACCTGTTTATCTTCTGCTCCTCCTTGACCAGCCTCCTGTGGACCGGGGGTGACACCTGGATTTCTGAAGCCAGTGGATCAAGAAAAGAATACTATGGGTGCCCAGGGAGCCTCTCGGCCCCTGTCCGCCTTCCGCGGGGCATCTGCTTCTCCAGAGCACCCCTGGTGACTGACTGACTGACTCGGGCCTGCTGACTGACTCTGGCAGGAAGCTCCGATCTTCCACTCCGAGGAGCGGTAGGAGGAAGCTGATTTATGGCTCACGGAGGACTGAGGAGAAAGCAGGCTTCTGGTGTGCCCGTTCGGAATGGTCTTGAAGGATTTGTGGCTCCAGCAGAGAAGCTTTGAAAAGACCATAAACCGAGTTAAGTGATCTGGAATTTTATCCGATTAAAATAAAGTCTGGAGCGAAGAGGCTACCCTTGTCAGGCTGGGCTGAGGCCTGCCTCCTAGCAGGGAGATGGATGCCCCTCCTGTTTACCTTGACCATCCTCAGGGTGGCTGTGGCCCCTGATGTGGTCGTCCTCTGACCTCGGGCCTGGTCTGACCCTCGGCTGACATTTCACCTGATCCTCCTCATGCACCAGCCCTGAACCTGCTCATTCATCCCTAGCCCAGGACAAGTCTGAAGTACACGGAGACCTTTGGACTTCATTCTGAAGATAAGGAAGAGTTTATTTATCCTCCAGGAGACCCCGGTGCAAGAAGAGAACGCTGAGCATGGGCCCTGGGACCTGAGCAAGACCACGTGGTCCTGCAGCTGTGGATACACAGCGATGCCAAACACATAAACACACCAGTAGAAAGAGCCTCATGACCCAGAATAATAGACTCTGGGCCCAGGTCAGCGGAGACTCCATCCAAGCAGAGAGACACTGAGCCAAAGCACGGGTGAACTCGGAAACCCATAGCCCTGTGGAGTCTGTTGCTGCACCCGAGTGAACAGAGGACATGGGCTGGCCCTATCCCACCCCACCCAGGTGTGGGACATGGGGTTTTCTGGACCAACACTTTGCTCAGTGATGTTCACAGCCCTGCCTTTCCTCTCCAGGACTAATGGGAGACCTGGGATGGCGGAAGGAGACTGTTCACTATGTGGCATCATAGTTATGACTGAGGAGAGGTCCTGGCCAGATGCCACTAGGGAAGAAGGCAGTGTGACCCTCCGCACCCTCTGGAGAGGAGATGGATAATCTTACACCACTCGGGTTCTTCCTGGCTGTAGTCGCCTTCAGGTGAAGGCTGATCCAGCTGCTTGTGTTTGTTCAACCTCTTCAACTCAGCTCCCTTCCCCCACCCCTTACCTCTTTCCCATCTCAAGATGTTCTCCATCTTTTCTTCTCCCTTCTGCTTGGATATTCTTTTGCTAATTCAGGAGATGTGGCTCACTCTCATTCCTAAAAAATCCCAACTATATTTTCTAGTACCTGAGCTCCCCCATGAAAGGGCACAGGATATTAAATTTCAAAAACCCAAAGGTCATGGTAAGTCTCCACATTCCTTTGTTTTCCCTGGACCCAGTAGTGCAGAAATTCTCCTCTGAATAGTGGGAGGAAGAAGTGAAATTGGAACACAACAGTAAATATGAAAAAAATGGTTTACTTTTTTATTTTCAAAATAATATATTATTACAAACACAAGCTGACCACCAAGTAAGTAGAGTCAGGGGCTAGAAACACAGAAAGTAGATTAGCTTTTACACTCAGGAGAAGACAGAAAAGGGAAGAGGAAGTAGTGTCAAGGATTGCTGGGTGCAAAGGACCGAGGCCTGGTCACCAGCCAAGTCCTGGAAAATCCACACAAAGGTGGAAGGGAGGAGTGTGGGTCAGCACTGAGGGACACAGACATCAAAGCTGGGCTTTCAGGCCTAAGTTCAAGCTCTGCTGTCCACCAGACAGGTGCTTAGACAGGTGATTTCACCTCCCTGGGTGTCACTTACCCCTTTAGTACAGCCAGGCTGGTGACAAACGCAACACTCCATAGTTTCACTGGAGGGTGATGAAAAAGAATGTTCTAGAAAGTGCATAGACATTCCTGGAAAGGCAGTGACATTCCAGTAAGTGTAAGTTTCACTTCCGGGTTAAAAATGCAGGGAAACAGTGCATAGGGCAGAGAGAAAGAGCCAGCAACGGGACAGCAAAGAGCGGAACCCACATGGCCGGGCAAGCTGGCCCAGCAGCCGGCAAGTCGCACTGAAGTCGAGCAGTTTTATGGAAAATAACACTTCGGTCTTGTTCAATGGCTCACCATGATTCATTCAGAAACCCAACCGGATCCTCTGCAGATTGGCTCAAACTGTCCAGTGAGAAGTGCCGCCTTCGTACTGCCCACGTCCAGTCCTGGTTAAACCTGCTGTTGCTTTTGAGTCAACAGGCACCCAAACCAATTCTTGTTGCCCCCACCAGAGAGCCTGGGTGGACTTGGGCCCCCGGTCATTTATCAGGGCTGCCTCGGCCGCCCCTTCCCACCCTCTCGGTGCCCATATGGAATGCGTTGCTCTGGGTTCGCTCCTTATCAGAACGGGAAATATTTCCCCTGTGTCTTGGTGCAGTTTCCCTGCGTCTGTGAGCTGCATGGACGTTTAACTCTCACGGTCCCAGGGCACTGAGATGAAATCACAGGACCCCGGGTCCCCAGATCCAGCAGAAGACAGCGAGAGAATTCGCTGAAGGGGACCCAGTGCCCCTGTGACTTCTGAGGGTGATCTTGGGATGAGCCCCCCCTGCCCCAACTTCTGTAACTTGAACCTCTAGGGTGGCAGTGACAGTAACTGGTGTGATTTAGGAGCTTGCTGGGGACACATTTCATCCTCTGAGTGATCCACTCAGAGGGACATTTTTGGCATCATCCCCACTTTACAGATGAAGCTCGGAGAGGTCACGTGACTCACTCAAGGTCACACACCAGGGAGGGGCAGAGCCAACCCACCAAATCACAGCTAACATCCTTATAACTCACGCCGCAAGCACGCAGAGAGCATAAGCGACTGTGCTCAGGGGTCCAGGGCAACCTTTTCATCCCAAATACTGTTACAGATGCTGTCACCCAGGTGGGAGGGTGAGGAATTTGTACCACAGTGGAGCAGGTAGTAAATAGAAATCAAATCTAGAAATGGACCTGGTACCCTCACTAATTCCCATATTCTTCTTCAGGAAGTATGGAGTTGAGGGTGGGTTGTCCATAAAAGAGGACAGAATAAAAGTTTACAGCTAAGAGCCTGGGTGCTGGCTAATACCCCTACTTACAAGCCAAGTGTGAGGTCCAGTTGCCTCACCTTGAAAAGCTTCGGTTTCCTTAGCTGTAAAATGGGCTACCAATAAAATCTACCTTAAAGCAATGTGGTTGAATGGACTAATAGATAAAGGATGGAGGGCTCCTCAGAAACACGGACCCAACACAGAACGTAGGCCCGTGCCTAGCATCCAGCAGGTGCCACATTAGTGTTTGCTTGACGAGGGAGTGAAGGAAGATCATCGCCCAAGATGCTTCTCACGAGTTTGACTCTGATCTGAGAAGGAGGGGCCACATCTTGACCCTTGATTTCTAGTCACAGGACAGCAGGTGCCCAAAATGAATGCATCTTGAACTGAACAAAATTGTCATATAGACTCCAGAGGCTTGGGATCGGTGGGCAGCGAACTCACTGCACGCGCGGGTCCTGGAAGGAAGGGGTGGGAGGCGTGGCCCGGGCAGAGTGAATGGGCCATCACAGAGGCAGCCATGAAGCCCTAGAGTGGAAATCATAGCATACTGATCAGAAAGGAGGTTGACTGTGATGACAGAGAGGCAAACTAGAGGTGGCTCAAACAAGATAGCCTTGCAAATCCAGTTAACTTCCAGCGTAATATGCTGGCTCTCACACCACCAGAGACCTATATTTCTGGAGCTGCTGCCCTGCCTTCTTCAATGCACAGATTCCACTTCATGGCCTAATAGAACTGCTTTAAATCCTGCCATCATGTCTAAATTCCAGCCAGAAGGGATCAGAAAAGTCGAAGAGCAGGGCACGCCACTCCCTTTTAAGGGTTCACAATGAAAACTGCATGTATTTCCTCTGTTCAAACCCCATCAGCCAAGATTTTGTCTCGTGACCACATTAGACGCAAGGGAGTCTGGGAAAGACATTTTTACATACATCGTCTCACTTCAGTCTCTGTATGATTAGTATCTCCACTTGGGCTATGACTGTTTTCCTCACCAATGTGGGTCGTCTAAGCCCTGATGGTATCTCCCCCACAGTAAATGCTTAGTAAACATTTGTTGATATGTTGAAAAATTGCACGTACAATGGAACTGCTCCATGTGCTGGGGTCTGTCTCTCACACGACTGCAAATTCCACTCAGGGCAGGCAGTGCGTCACATCTGCACAGACTTCTGCTTCCCTGGATCTAGTTCAGCGCCTGCAACATAGTAAGCACTCACTAAGTGCCTGTTGAATGAATGAATGATTGCTCTTGTCACAGAAAATGGAGAGGTTGGGAGGAACCTCTAAAATACTGTCCAGGCATCCGTCTTCTCTCAGATTGGAAACAAAACTTTAAAAACAGAACACAGCAGCCACCAGTTGCCCAGGATCTTGACGGCTGGGCTTCCAGTTCCTTCCGGTCTTGTTGGGAACTGGCAGGATACCTCCAGCTGGTAGAGGGTGACGGCAAAGATCGTGAGGTTTCTTGGGTACTGAGCAAGGTCGTGTAGATCTTGAAACCAAACAAATGCACACTGATGAGTTGGGTGCCTATGAGTCCAGATCGCATGAATTAAAATCTGGAATGGTTGTGGGGTAGGAACTCGGCTGGAATGTCTGCTCCGCTCCTCCAAGCAGACGGCTTTCGAAGCTACTCTAAGGTGCGTTTCCAAGCTCACTCTGTGCCTGTGCGTCCCTAGATGGCGGGCACATCCGGGCGAATACCGAGGATTGGTTCTTGGCCACCTGGAATGGGCCATGACGCAGCTCTCCACCGCTGGAAAAGGGCCCTGCTCTCCGACATCTCAGCACAGGTGCCATCATGCAAATGCCAAGGCTTAGAGGTTAAAGCCACCCCCCCCCCTGCAGATGCAGCAGACATCAGCCTGGAAGACAAAGGGACGGATAAGATTTGACTTCCCGACTTGGTCAGGATGGGAAATTTCTTCTTGAGGGGAACCCCGAAAATCGGTAGCACAGGACCCTCGTGGATAAGCCACTCAAGAAATGGCAATGGCCAGAGAGCATCCCGAGTCGGTTCCCTCTATGCAGAGAAACCAAGGGTGGAGGCTTTACTGCACACAGAGCCTTGCGCCGTACTCATCATCTGTGCTGGCCTCAACCCAGGAAGCTCTGCCGTGCCTCACTCGGCCTCTGCAGTTCGCCTGCTGACAGTGCTCTTTCCTCCTGCGCTGCACAAAACCCCAGACTCCAGATCGCAGCCCAGAAGTCACAGTGCCCTGCAGAGTACTTCCGGCCACCATTCTCCATGGAAACAGCAACATTTATAAAGATGTCTCTGGGCTCCGTGTTTATGGGCGAGGCGCTCACGTGTTTTGATCATCAGTGGGGATCCCTCTCCTCTACCAATTTATCTTCCACTGAGAAACCCAGACTGCCAGACAGCAGCATAATTCAGAGCCCTGGAGGAAGACAGGGAGACTCAGTCAGGGCTAATAGAGTCAAGTGCCCTCTATCACTGCACATCCATGACAGCAAGATGGATTAGTAATCCTGGCTGTCCTGAACCTAACTGGCAAACTCAGCTAGGCAGGGCTTCCTCTGGGTTTCTGAATTCCTGCACTGGCACCCACTGCGGTTTGTCCACCTCATCCCGCCATCCCTGTTCAGACCTCATCTCCTCCACCAAGCTTCGTCTGCCCTCTCAGGAACAACTGGAGTAAAGGAACCGTTCTCCAGCATCTGATCACATCCATCTTTGACCCAAGCCTCTCATGACTTCTAGTTTGCTCCAAATAAAATCCAGAGTTCTTACCACAGGCTCCAAAGCTCCCCAGGAAGTGCTGCGTGCTGGTATCTTGACCTCGGCTGCTGTTGTCCTCAGGCTTCTCCACTGCACTCCAGGAATACTGGCCTCTGCTGCTCCTCCAGCATGTAACTTATGCTTCAACCTCAGCCCCTTTGCAAGTGCTGTGTGCGCTGCTTGGTGCACTGTGCCTGGCTTATCCGGGGACTCAGTCACTTCGTTCATTCAACAGTTTGTTCAGTCTTCTCGGAGAGATTGCCCTTGGCTTTTACATATGTTTCACACTATTTCTCTGCACTGTTCTTCATTTTTTTTCCTACTCTGTCTCCTCTACCATTAGAATATTCATGTTTGTTTACTACACTGTTTCACTCACCAGTGTGTCCCTGGTGGCTAAAACAGGGGCTCAGCACTTAATGGGTGCCCAGTAGTTGATGTGGGGTGAACAAATTATTCCAGTGGGTCATTAGGGAGCACTAAGCATGTGCAGACCTTTGTATTGGTATCAAGTCTTCAGAGGTGAGCAACGCTTCGCCCTCCCTTTGATGAACTGAAGAGCTCTGGATGGAGAAAGGCAGATGTGAAAACAGCGAAAGGGACGTTAAATAGTATGTGTTTCAGAAGGTCAACTCTGCCTTGTCTGGAAGATTTCTAGAGGCAAGAGTTGGAGCCAAGAGCCTCCCCCAGGCAGATGAGGCTAGGAAGAAATTGGGGTCTCTGTGCAGGTAACAGTGTTGGGTCACACAGCTGGGGAGAGGCACGGCCTACGTCATGGGGGTGCTTAGGGCTGGAGGGGGTCAGTTCTGAGCCAGTGGAGATCCTGGGGGTTTGAAATGAGAAGTGCTCCCAGGTCAGTCCTGCCGTGGTCTGGAAGTGGAGGTCTGAGACGAAAGTACAGCAAAGTTGCGTTCCTGGTCAACCCCTACTCCTGGTTCACAGATGGCCATTTTCTCCGCGGATCCTGTGGTGGAGGGCAGATGCAGATGTCTTCCTTCGGAGTCGCTAAGCTCGTTCACGACAGTTCCATCCTCACGACCTCTTCAGTTCCACAGGCCCGCCTTCTGATGATGTCACTTCCGGTGTTGGGTGGGCCAACTATCCCCTATGGATTCTGGAAGACAGAGCCACCCAGTCATGATTCCAGAACAAGGAGGTCCCTAAATCAGAATGCAGAGCATAGCAGAATGACTCAGCCTCTCTTGTCGCCCCATCCACCAGTCCCCATGGGAGCCTCCCATTAGCTGAACCAGCAGCAACGGACATGGCACCGTTGTGGCAGTGTCCTCTACCAGAGACTGGAAGTGGATTGGAGAGAAGGCACCAGGTTGGCACAAAATGGGTGAGGGACGCCTCTGTAGGATGTCCCTGCTGTGTCTTGATGTGGTTTGTCCCCTAACATCTCGTGTGTTGGACCTCATGGTGACAAAAAGGGAGAACTTAGGAGGTGGGTCCTGGCCTCACTGCAGTCTGTCTCTGGCTTCCTGTCTTTCAATGTGGTCTGTCCCTCTTGGGCGCCTACCCATTATGATGTCACATGGAACATGGAACAACCCAGGGGACCACAGTCAGCAAAGGATGGCCTGATGATCTTAGAGCTCCCAAACACTGAGATCTCCTTACATACTACCCAGCTTCAGATATTTCATGATAGTAACAGAAAATGGACACATATGGTTACCCTTGGTTTCCAGCATGGTGCCCTAAGGAGGCAAGTGATCTTGAGTGGAAAAAGACAAAATGCGCATTCTGCCATGAGACTGCCTGGTACAGTTCTGCCCTCTAGTTGGAAGTCCATGGAGCTTTGTTTTACAGTCTTCAGCCTGGGCCAGCGGCTGGCCAACCAAGCCCTGCCAGCCCATTCTATAAAGCTCTCTCTCCAGTGGTAGCCAGAGACCTGACCTGGCCACACCCCAAATAACTGGAGGTGACAGCTCCGCTTTGCGCTCTGGGCAGTGCCAGGGCAGCAGAAACCAAGCCCTTTTCCTGTCTGGAGTTTGATGAATTCTCTCATAGTTGCTTCTACTCTCAGAATGAAAAAATAATGTTTGTGCAGCCCGCCCATTAGCGAGCTTCCCCCGCGACGGGCCGCCGCCTCCGCCACAGGCCTGCCTTCCCCGGCCCGAGCCAGGGCTTTGCTAACATGCACTTGGAAAGTCATTTTTGGAACTGAAACGAGGAAGTAGGGCCAAAGCTCACTTTGTGGAAAGATTTTATTTCCATCTGAGTCCACTTCAAGGAGCAGCCAGGGATTAGTTTTGTTAGCTTTTCGTTTCTTTTACCTCCAAAAAAATAATTCTCCAGGACTTTCTAAAGCAGATTTATGGAAATGCTTGGCAATCACGCTTCATACTCTGGGTACCAGAAACCCCTTCTCTGGGGATGTCTGCAGCTTGGCTGGCACCTCTGTGTACAGGGTAAGCGAGATGCATTCAGCAAGCTGGCAGGGGGCAGACCGTTCCGAGGAAGGTTTTACGGAACTCTTTGGAGCGCCAGAGAGTTCCGGCTGCGTCCCTGCGCGCTGGGCGGGTCTGAGACAAGGAGAAGTGCTCGTGCGGTTTCGTGGAGCAAGAAGTCATAAGGCAGATAAAGAGCCCTGTATGGAAGGGTCCCCTCAGTAGGCTTGAGACCGGGGGTTCCTAACTTCCATGTGCCCTCAACTGTTTGGGGAGCCTAATTCCACAGATCTGGAGTGCTGCTTGAGATTCTCCATTGTGTGTGTGTGTGTGTGTGTGTGTGTGTGTGTGGTGCTAGGGATGGGCCCAGGGACTTGCACACCTAGGCAAGTGCTCTACGGCTGGGACACTCACAACCTGGATTTTGCATTTGTAACCCAGTCCTGGGAGATAAGGCCGTTAGTTCAGGGACCACACTTGGATCAGCAAGAACTTGGGCTGTGGTATGAAGTGGAGGGCGTAGGACAGCCCACGAAGGCTTGTGGGAAGCGATGGGCCCTTCTGTTTACTTTGTAGATCCTCACTGTCATAGTTCTTGTTGCATTTCGTTATGATGTTTGTATTAGTCAGGATTCATTAGCGGAACCTCCAGTAAGGGGGGCTTACGATGGCTGCCTGCAGAGTCTGGGTTGGAGGAATGAGCGAGGGCCATCTGCACGCTGGGGAACCAGAGGATCCCGCCAAAAATCAAGGCCCGTGAGCCCGTATCAGGAACCAGGAACAGGGGGGCGCCTACTCCCCACTGCCTGCTCAGAGCTGGTGTCTCTGGCCCCAGAGCTCAGGTTTCCAGGCCACACACTGCTGCTTTTGCTTGTGGAGTTCCCAGCCTCTTGAGGCCAAGACCTGCGGCTATATCCCTCTGACACCCAGATGGGCCTGAAGGAAAGAAAAGAAGCTGTCACACCTGGTGTCACGCTGCTTAACTGGGATACCTGGGCTCTTGGCAAGGAAAGATAAAGGCGGGCCAGGACTCGGACACCACAGCTCCCGAGAAACACACACAGACAACAAAGCAGGTCCTCGGCTTCTCTGGGCCCCATGCAGTGTTCTCAGAAGCAGTCAGGGCATCAGCTGGGTGTGAACTGGCAGGGCCTGGGAGCCTCATGCCAGTGAAGTTATTCTAAGTCCAAATAGCCCAGAGTAGAAGCTCCCATGTCCCTGGAGTCAACCATCCACAGACACACCCACAACTGTGTCCCCCTAATCTGCTCGTGTGGCGGCTTTACTAGTTGTTGCTAGAGGCGGACCAGGCCCTCCGACATCCACATGCAGACACGTGATCACTGGTGTGATAGTAGGAAGGGCGGGGAAGTTCTAGGGGGCGATTAAGTCATCAGGGTCGATCCTGCATGAGTGGAATTAGCACGCGCGTAAAAGGGCTGGAAGGAACTGTCTGGGCCCTTTTTCCCTTCATCAGTCCACCACGTGAGGACACAACACTGGCCACTGCTGCCATCTCCAGAGGGCGCAAGAATATGGTGCCACTTGGAAATGGAGAAAATGGTCCCTCACCGGGCACTAAACCTCCCACCGCCCTGATCTTGGATTTCTTGGCCTCCAAAATTATGAATGAATAAGTTTCTGTTTAGTCAAATCTATTCAAGGAACTACTTGGTCTCGAGTGTTTTGTTTTAGCAGCATGAATGCACTAAGATAGGAATCGTTCCATATTGGCCAGTGATGCATTTTTTTCCAGAGCCTTGGTTCCCCCCTCTGCAAAGTGGGACAAACAGTAGCACTCACTTTATGAAGCTAAGGAGAGAACAAAATGAGCCGGTGTCTGTAAAACTCTTAGCACATGCTGACACACCCAGTGACCGCTCTGAGGATCGCAGAGCACTCTTCGCCCTGCTGAAAATGTGTGTGGCCGGCAGGCTGTCAACCTCAGACAGAGCAAGCCCCCCGTGCAATGGCTAGTGGGGTGCTGAAAAGTGTGAGCAAGTGGCACAGGCCAGGGCTGAGGTTTCAGGATCTATCACCAAGCTCTTCGTACACCCTTCAGACCAGAGACGGGAAGTAGCCAGTTTCTAATCTGGGACACTCACAGTCCTACATGTGGGAGCTTCATGTTGGAATTCCCCAAAATGTTCTAAGAAATGTAAATATGTGTTTACTACTACCAAAAGTATTGAAGTTCACTTAAAAAAAGAACCATGGGACTTTTCAAAACCTTTACTCTGCTAGTGAGATATCTAAATCTTCAATGCCTAGTGTGGCATAAGCTTTTGTGCCTCAAGTCCCCTTGCCCAATAACAAGGTAATAATAGCTATTTGTTGAGTATCTGAAATGTGTTAGACCTGTGCCAAATGGTTTACATTGGGTAACAGCTATTACAGTGATAATGCTGCATAACAAAGAGTCCGCAAATCTCAATGTCTTACACCAATAATATCCTTTCTCATTCATTGGAAGAATTATAAACAAACAGTACAGTCTACAACTATGTATTGTCTCTGTACATGACATCATTTAATTCTTATAACTGTCCAAGGCAAGCATTTTTACCATTTGATAGACAAAGCTGAAGGTCCAGGGTTTAAGCAGCTTGTTGAATGTCATAAAAGTGTCAAACTTGGGTCTTGAATCCTCAGCCCAAGGTCTTAAGTGTTAACTTAGGTGTAGAAATGTAGTTTTATTTTGATATTCCTTAATTGCACATTTCCTTTATTTCTGCAGCCACATTTACTCATCTTCACTTTATATATAATATTTTATCATGTCTCAGCCTAGTCGCTCATCTAGAACCCTAGACCATTTGTGTAAATACTTCTGTTAATACATGTGCCTTGTTCCCAGTGCCTTACAAACTGCAAGATTTCATCTTGAGAGTCATGTCTCCCAGGAGTAAGTACACTGAGAAATAAAACAAGTAAATGTGAATCTATGGATACAGTCAGTGTTCTTAACAGACACCCTTCCTATGCATGCCAACGGTTTCCTAGTGACAGCACCATAAAAGCTTCTCCTGCCCCTAGCACTTGGGGTAGACCAGAAGTCTTGTGGAACAAACCCTGCTAAAATCCGCCCACAGATGGCCACAGACGTGGACTGGAGGAAAAGTATCCAGCTTCTTACCCCTTGGACGAAGCAGCTCCACAGCACATTCTGTCTCACATCTCAGAGTTCCCTGATGGGGACTGAGCCTCAGTTTCCCAGAGCAGGAAGCTGCTTGTTTAACATCTCCTGAACTGGCTGCCTTCCCCTGAAATTTCTCTACCCCTTGAATGGTACTCAATAGAATCACTCCCAGAAACAAAATGAAAGGAAGCAAAGGTTGGAGACTCTCAGATTTTGTCTCAGGGTACATTTCAGAACAAATTCTCAGATGAGCAATAGGTGAACATTATTAATGGAAGCAATTGGTCTTCTCTGTCCATGTACTTGAGCAGGTAGCTGTGTGCATGGTTTAATTCATTTACTCTAAGTCTGATTTTTCCAGGAAGGATCATAATGCTACAACTCAAGCTCTACCCACTTCTGGGCAGAAAAATAGATGTTCACTCAAAGTGCAGCTTCCAAAGCTCTTGGGCCTGAGGTCAATTTTTGCAATGTGCAAAGAGAGAAAAAGAGAGGAAGCCACAAGCTAGCAGCCACCCAGGGGAGAAACGTGGAATGGCCTCAGGCTCTGTGGAAAGCGTGTGGACCACTGCTGAGCTCCAGCTCGTGTGCACTGTGTTTGGCTGAGTTTGAGGCATCAGCCCTCACGGCCCTAAAATCTAAATGAAGCAGAAGCCCAGCAAGGACCCACAGTCGGAAATTCCTTCGCCAGCAGCTGGGAGGACGCTCGTGGCTGTTTGGGCTGCTTATCGGTTGGCCTCCTGTTCACCTCTTCCACGGTGCTCGCAGCCTTCGCCCTCCACCCCCGCACGGCGTCACCACTGACTTCAAAGGCGTCTCCACCCTTGGAAGGGGCTCGTGGGTGAGGCCAGGGGTGGGAGCTGGACTGCAGTCTCCGGCCTCTTTCCAGGATGGGAGCTACTGCGAGGCCACCCGTTCTCCCTAGGCACAGGATCCCGGCCAGTCCTGAGTTGGAATCAGGAGCCCAGAGAGGTGGACTTGTCTTTTCTAGGCCTTATGTTCCTCATCTGCAAAATGGGAAGTGAGTAATGCTTTTGCTGGAGGTTTACTAAAATCAAATGTGGAGCCAGGTGTGGTGGTGCATGCCTGTAATCCCAGCTCTCAGGAGGCTGAGGCAGGAGGATTGCCATGAGTTGGAGGCCAGCCTGTGTTATATAATAATTCAAGACCAGTCCGAACTACTTTGGAGGTAATGAGATCTCATTCAATGAAAAAGATAGCCCATAAGATAGGAACTCATAGGGGGAATTTTCAACATGCCTGACTCCTTCCAGCCTCTCTGTCCATCCAGAACAATATTCTCTTTATTGAGGCTGCATCCTAAATATCTTACTTGCTTATCTGGAGCAAGGAAGCCGTCTCCAGGGCCACGAGATTGCTTTCTTCTCATTTATTTACGGGGAAGGCTTTGAAAATCTCACTCTTTGACTCTGGAAAGCCCAGTGATGGCATGGAAGAGGGAGGGCCTGGCTCACGCAGGCCACCTTATTGCCCAGTGCCTCATTTAGAAACTGGCATGGCCCCCAGTTACTGTGATTAAGGACGAGACCACCCTGAGCCTGGAAACCACAGCAAGAGGGACAGTTCTCAACTGCGGAAGAGCTACTCGTGTCCACACCCCGGGGCAGGTGCTGTTTCCTTTATACCTGTCCCTACTCTGAGATGTAATCCCAGCTCTCAATCCCATTCGCCTGTATGAAACTGAGTTCCAACAGGGCACATGAACCCAGTCAAAGTTACAAGATGAGAAGTGGTGAAGTCAGAATTTGAACCCAGGTCCATAGGATCCCATAGCCCAAATCCTAATCAGCAACGCAGTAGTCAGTAACTGTGCTAACCACGTGATCATGGATCGACTTTGTCCTCCACGGTGTCTCCCTATCTATTTCCCTGCAGAGTTGGTACTGTAAGCCCACAGGCTGGGAGAGCTCTGACCTGTCTATCATTTCTGTTTCCGGAACAATATGAGGGTTGTGAACAAGACCCATTGTATGATGAATTCAGCAAGTAGGTTAGTGATGGACAAGAAACGAAAGCTGGATTCTACATACGTCCAGTTTTCAATGAAAGCCTGAGGGCTGTAGGGCAAAACCAGGTGGATGGGTCTGTGCCCCACACACTCACCTGCTTCCTCAGCGCTGTCTGCTCGTGACTGGTGCTGCCCCAGATCTGAGCCCCTGGAAAGAAGGGGATCGAAGCCAGGCATCGTGGTGCACACCTGTAATCCCAGTACTCTGGGAGGCTGAAGCAGGAAGATTGACAGTTTGAGCCCAGCCTGGGCAATTTAGCAAAAACCCTGTCTCAAAAATACAGAGGGCTGGGCCGGAGATTTAGCTCAATGGTTCAGGCGCCTGCCTCACAAGGCCCTGAGTTCGATCCCAGTAACCACATACAATGCTGGGCGTGGTGACTCACACCCACCAGTCATCAATACCACATACCACAATGGCGAGCATGGTGGCTCACGCCTGTAATCCCAGCACTCAGGAGGCAGAGGCAGGAGGATTGTTCAGTTGGAGGCTTGCTTGGGCTACATAGTGAGCTCAGGGCCAGCCTGAACTACAAAGCAAGGTCCTGTCTCAAAAAAACAAACAAAAAATACAAAGGGCTGGAGATGTGGCTCAGTGCGTGAGTTTAAACTCTCGTACTACAAGAAGGAAAATAAAAGGAGGGAAGAGAGAGTGGATTGGTTGTTTTGGTTTGCTTTGAATCCCTAAATCCAGCCCAGAGCAGGTGGTGTAGGCAGAGCTGGGACTTCAGACTCTCTGGACCTCGAAGCCTTTCGATGCTGTGTGAGTTTTGGCAAGGGGCTCAGGCCCTGGAACCTGAGCTTCTACGGTGGTAATGAGGGATCGGCTAGATCTCTGCTTATAGAACGGAAGTGCGGATTAAATGAGACACCTTCAAAAAAATCCTTCCGATCCTCACTAAAGGTTTTAATGTCTCCAATCCATTACTGCTAAATGTTCTGTAGGAATAGATGTTACATTTATGTCTCAAATGGGTTATTAAGGGCCTTAAGGTTTAAAGGCACTATTGTGAAATAGTTTCCTGTTTTAAATGTAAGATGAACTCTTGCTGTGGTGTGTCAACTGCGCTGTAGCCAGGTGTGGTGGTGCACGCCTGTAACCTCAGCTGCTCGGGAGGCTCAGGCAGGACGATCTCAAGTTCAAGGCCAGCAAGGAAAATTCAGCAAGACTCTGTCTCAAAAGAAAGGAGAGGTGAGGAAGGAGGGGAGACAGAGAGAGAGAAGGAGGAACGGGAGAGCCGCAGGTTACTGCTTAGCAGTAGAGTGCTTATGACAACAACAGAATGAGGTATTAAATATTTTAATGCTTTATGGGCCGAGCATTTAGCTCGGTGGTTCCAGCGCCTGCCTGGCAAACTCAAGGTCCTGAGTTTGATCCCCGGTAACCAAATATCACAATGCTGGGTGTGGTGACTCACACCTGTAACCCCAGTACTCTTGGGAGGCAGAGGCAGGAGGATTGCTGTGAGTTTGAAGCTAGCCTGGGCTGCATTGTGAGTTCAGGGCCAGCCTGAACTACAAAGTGAGACCCCATCTCAAAAAACAATTTCTTTAATGCTGTAAGTGTATTATTTTAAAGCCTTGCTGAATAAGCACATTTTAAGATTTAAGATCTGCATGCATACTGGGAGTTGGAGAGAGGGGCCAACTTCGCCTAACACACACTGCCAGCCGTCAGTAATTCTCCAAAGGAAGAGAGATTCTGAAAGGAAGGAGTGAATGGACCAGCAAAAAACCCACGAGAGTCACTTCAGTGGCTCAGCTGATGACTTTGCATGCTTCTGGGGGTGGACGTATTTCTGGGGACTGACTCGATCAGCCAGAACAACTTAAGGACCTTCTATCCATCTGTCATAGCAGAAAACTTCCCATAATCAGGAAGCACAAGAGATGCCTCCTTGTGAGCTCGGCTCTCAGCTCACAGCCTTCTGGAATTCTTTCCTAGATCATTCTAGGAGAGGATATTCTGATCACTCCCTGAAGGCTCCATGTTCCTCATCCTGCTGGCTCGGAGGCTCACCTCAGCTACATACTGCCGTCCATTTGTCTGTGTATCTATGTCCTTCATGGAGCTGTAAAGAGGCATGCATGTGCTTTCCAGGGAAATGGTCTCCGGACAGTGGAAGCTGAAGACAGGGGTGTGTATTTTGAGACAGGGTCTCGCTTTGTAGCTCAGACTGGCCCTGAGCCCACTATGTAGCCCAGGTGAGCAAACTCAGCAATCCTCCTGCCTCTGCTTCCCAAGTGCTGGGCGTGAGGCATGAGCAGCCACGCCCAGCACTGTGGTCTGTAGTACTGATCGCTGGTGGGCGTGAGTCACCACACCTGGCACTGTTGTATGTGGTTACCGGGATCGAACGAGGGACCTTGTGCTTGCTAGGCAGGTGCCAGAACCACTGAGCTAAATCTCTGGCCCCTGAGGGCGGGTTTACTGAGCCAGGTTGTGTCCTCTGGGTGCCCAGTAGCACCTTCACTGAGACACAGGACCGACACTTACAGCCTCTCCTCACCGCTGTGGTTCCCTTCCCAGGTGAGCGCGCAGAGGCTCCATCTGACAGGTGGAGCGACTTTGTCAAAGCTGCACAGCTGGAGGGACTGGAGCGGATTTAAAACCCGGCCTCTGAGCTCAAAGAACCTTGATCTTTGGGGAGGCTGGGGGCGAACTGTAGCTTCCTTTTGTAGCTCAGCCTGACCTTGAATTTGTAGCTATCCTACATCCACCTCCCCCGTGCCGGGGTTACAGCCTTGCGTCCCCACATCTGATCGTGGTCCTGGTGAAGTCCTGTAGGAGTCTGAGGAAGATACGGTTACGAGGAAACACACAGGAAGTCACAAACATGTCACAGAGCAGCCAGGCTAGGGACAGGGACTCTCCGGGGATGTCTGGGTTCAGACTCCAAGCACTTGGAACAGGCCAGAAGCCAGAGAGACGCACAGCTGGAGCCGCGATCGGGGTGGGCGGCGCGGAGGCTCCTGACAGCTGTGGGCCGTGAGGGACCAGCCAGTCCTTGCCTGATGGGCGTGAGGTCGAGCCCAGTCCCGTGGCCCCTGGTGTCCCGGGCGGAGCCGATCCAGTGCTTCCAGGCCGCGCTGAGCACCCCCAGCCCGTGCACCTTGACCACGATGAAGCCTCCTCATAAATCACAGCCCAAGGAACTGTCTCTCAATCAATCTCTTCCAGCTGGCGGCTCAGCTGTGTCTCGGAGCGCGTCCCTCCCCTCCACCTTAGGCGCCGAGAGCCCCCTGGTCTGGGAACAGTTTAAACCCAAATAGCTTCCCTTCTTTCTCAGTGTCTCCGGGTTCAAACTTGAGACCCCCGGGCGCCCCAGATTGCAGAGAGCTTTGGAAACTCCGGAGAGGGCTGAGCAGACTCTGGAGCCCCAACTAATGATCCGCCCATCCCAGAGGCCCGGCAAGCATACAGCCATTCGGTTCTCCTAGCAGCAATCGGAGTGTTGGGTCTAAATAAACACGAGTTGGCTTTAGAGCTGTTGTGTCCCATTGTCACACTGACGGGACCTTCAGCTACACGCTTTGGTGGGAGTATATGAGACAGTGCCCTGTGCTCATAAAATTCCATTTCAGAAAGTTCTTGTCCGTGTCTGCAGGGGTTTTATGTATCCTGTCTTCCAGCAGGTTATGTGGGTCTGTTTGAACACATAGATCTCTGATCCATTTTGATTTTAGCTCACTCTGCAGTGAGAGATGCAGGTCCAGCTCTGATCCCTGCGTGTGGATGGCCAGTTTCCCTTTCGCCATTTGTTAAGCAGACTGTCTTTCCTCCGGGCCTGCTTTCGGCTCTTTTGTCAAAGATTAGGTAGCTGAGGGCCGGAAGGTTGGCTCAGTGGTTCTGGCACCTGCCTCACAAGCGCAAGGTCCTGAGTTCAATTCCCGGTAACCACATATAATGCTGGGCGTGGAGACTCACACCCACCAGCAATCAATGCCACACACCACAGTGCCGGGTGTGGTGGCTCATGCCTGTCATCCCAGCACTCGGGAGGCAGAGGCAGGAGGATTTCTGAGTTTGAGGCTTGCCTGGGCTACATAGTGAGCTCAGGGCCAGCCTGAACTACAAAGCAAGACCCTGTCTCAAAAAAAAAAAAAATTAGGTAGCTGAATATGCCAAAGGTTGTTTCCATGGCTTCTGTTCTGCTGCTTTGATCCTGCGTCTGTTTTTGTGCTGTTTTTTTTTTTTTTTTTTATCACCGTGGGCCAGTGATATCCCTTCGGATCACGTCCTGGGAAACCTACTGCTTTGCTCTTGTTGCCCAGCATATGGCTCTTGCTATTCTGGGTCTCTTCGGCTTCCGTATACATTTTAGGATTGTTTCCTCTAGTTCTGTGAAGAAAACTGTTGATGTTTTGTGTAAATCTGTGTGTGTTTTGGAGTTTGGCCATTTTGACTACATTGGTTCTGCCTCTCCAGGAACAGGGGCTGTCTTTCCATGTTCTGATACCCTCTTCAGGCTCCTTTTTCAGAGCTCCATAGTTTTCCTCATAGCGCTCTTTTGCTTCCTTGGTTGGGTTAATCCCCGAGGGTTTAATTTTTCTTGATGACATTGTGAATGGCAACATGTTCCTAATTTCTTCCTCCCGGAGCTCATTGTCCGTACACGCACAAATGCTATCGGTCTTGTGTTGCTTTTGCATACTCCTCCCACATTGCTGAGATTGGCTGCTCACTGCCAAGCACAAAAAGACAGCCTGGTGACCCTTTCAGGTGAGGGAGACAGGAGCTTGGCTGGCCAGCGACGTGCCATGTGGCCTGGTGCCTTCTCCTCCTTCTGCCTGAATTTCACTCTCTTCCTTGGTCGAGTGCGGGCATTTAACAAATCTCTATACCTCCAGCCACTCTGTCCCTCCCTTAGGACTTTGTCAGCAATAATACAACAATATCAAAAGGTATTACAGGTTACAATGTTGCTTAACAGAAAGCTGAAGGTGAAAATGTCCAGACCTGTTATAGCTGCTCAACAATTCTGTCAAAGATGGAGGCATTTTCCGTGGCTTCTTTTTATTTGGGTCAACATGTTGGCTTCCGAGAGCATCCTTTTTGTCTCATGGTCACATAATAGCTGCCTGAGTGCCCAGTGTCACACTTTACTCCAGTATCCAAACGGAAAAATAAAAGCGCCAACAAAAGAACGTTTCCTTTTAAGAAGGAGGAGGACAATTTTTCTTAGAAGCCGCTGGTAGGCAGGAGAGGACCAAAGATGTTCTCTGGATGCCCACGACCTTGAGGAGTAGGGGTCCTGACCTTTGCTCTTGCTGCCTGGATTAAGGCACTGGCTTCTGTCCCCCACCTTGCACTCACTACTGAAATCCTCCTTTGCTCCCCTATTTAGGCCACAGTGCCCCTTCCCAATGCCCACTGTGACTCCCCATATTTTGCTGAGAGAGGAGCAATTTCTCCAGGGTCCTCCATGGTCCTGCCACACGGGCCTCCCCCTATTCCCAAGTCTGCCTGACTCCCACCCCAGGGCCTTTGCACCCGCTGTCCCCTCAGCCTGGAGAACTATGGATCACAATTTTTTTTTTTTTCTTTTTGAGACAGGGTCTCGTTTTGTAGTTCAGGCTGGCCCTGAGCTCACTATGGTGCCCAGGCAAGCCGCCGCGACTCAGCAATCCTCCTGTCTCTGCCTCCCGAGTGCTGGGATGACAGGCGTGAGCCACCATGCCCGGCATTGTGGTATGCGGTGTTGATTGCTGGTGGGCGTGAGTCTCCACGCCCAGCATTATATGTGGTTACCGGGGATCGAACTCAGGACCTTGCGCTTGCAAGGCAGGCGCCAGAACCACTGAGCTAATCCTCCGGCCCTATGGATCACAATTTTGCTACTTAAACCACAGTTCAATCACAGTCTCCCAAGAGCAGCCTTCACTGCTTCCCTCCAGCATGGCACACATCAGCCACATTGGCAGTGGGTGGCATCCCAGCACCCGTCCACATCCTGTCAGCTCCAGGAGGACAGGGATGGCTGGCATAAAGCAAGCTGCATGGGACAAAACCTCAGCCGTGCCACGGACTCTCTGTGTGACCCTTGGCAAATTCTTCGCCTCTCTGTGCCTTGAAAGTAAAATCCCTTCTCAAGGCTGTCATAAAGGGTCATTCGGTGAATTAATGCAGAGCGAGTGCTCCACACAACGCCCGGTGTGTTGTGTATTACTAGGGGGCGACTAAAATGCATAGTAAATGTTCCACTATGGGAGAAGTGTGCTCGAAGCCGGAGGGCTGTTTTGAGTGTTTAGAAAGGGAGTCATTTTTAATTTAACCATTCACCAACATTATGATTACCACTTGATCAAATGTTTCACAGCCATTTCTAGCAAATAAAAACATTCCTGTGTGTTCTCGTCCACCTTACTCGCTGCCTCTGGCACAGTGTGATTTCCAGCCCTTCCCCAGAGCCAAAGGACCCTGAAAGGGAAGTACTTGGAGTCTCTTGAGGACATGGAGGCAGCCATGAGAGTGCCGCTGAAGACCCTCGGGAAGGGGCTCAGAGCTCCTCGGAAAGTGCCATCAACAACGCAATCCGTGCGCGTGAGAACTGAGGGGAGATCACAGTACCGTGTCCTTCACTGTAATCGCCTCCTTAAATCTTTAAACATTCCCCTGCATTTTGTGACCACACTTCCTAAGTATGATAGAATAATAACTTGTTTTTGTTATCTCCACAGTCAGTAGCCGGCAAGTACTGGTAGGTAGCGGGTGCCTGGCAAATTCTACTTGATTAGCAGGTAAACGCTGCTTCTTTTTGTAAGCCAGAGCGAAGGATGACTCTTCGGCCTCCACAGTCTCACCCCGCACAGGCCCGAGGGAGAGAGCGGGGCCGCCTCGGCCACGCTGGCTGCAGGAGGCTCTGTTTCCTCCCACAACCCCAACACCCCCACCCTGCACAGAGACGCCCATCAGCTTTGAGCACCAACTGGGCCTTCTGGACAGAGAGAGGAGTCCGACCATGTCACTGTCCGGACGTGAGCAGCCGTCAGCTTCTGTGCTATCAGCTGTCCACTGTGGGAAGCAGTGGTTCTGAAAGAGTGGGAGGGAGAAATGGGTAGAGCCGCTGCCTCTAGCAACGTGGGGCAAGTGGGGTCAAGCCTGGCCAGGCTGCTGGGCCAGGTACACCTCAGCCACCTCTGTCCCTTTGCACTCTGACAGCCATAAGCAACTGCATGATGTGCCCAGTTTTCTCCTGTTTTCCTATTAAGACCATTAAGTCTTAATGCTGCAATTAATATGTGAATATGGCCTCCTTGCTCAAGAAACGTAAAGGGTGGGGCTGCGCCTTGGTAGAGTATTTGTGCTGCACCGGTGAGCCCTGGCTTGTAGTGCCCTCCCCCCACTGGCCTTTCTGAGCAGCCACAGGGACACACCCCACCTTGATTCAGAAGTCACCACAAATAGGTTCGGGGTGTGCGTCTCTCCAGGGCTCCCTGGCCAGCACACCGAAGAGCGTCAACACACTCACACCATGACAATCAAAATGCCTCCAATCTCTGCTAGGTAAGCCCTGGGGAACACAATGCCCAGCCCAGGTAAGCTGTCCAGATGGACAGGCTTCCTAATGGGTGTGTGTGTGTGTGTGTGTGTGTGTGTGTGCACACACACCATCGGAAAGTAAACTCCATGCACAAGCTGGGAAGGAAGAGGAGGAGAGAAACCCCACGGTCCAGCCTGGGTCACAGTGTCTCTTTAAGCAAGATAAGCAGGGCCCATCCGTCTCCCCTGACACTATCACTGTGGCCTAAAGAGCTTGCAGTTCCCGGTCCCTGGGAGGAGGGGGCCACTGGGGCGCTGGGGAGGGGTGCAGGGCTTGGAAGCAGGCAGACAGCGGAGGCCACTTCTCCCTCTGCCCTCGGGCCTGGCCTGTCTCCAGCTCATGGTCCCAGCCAGCTCCCCCTTGCCTGACCCTGGGTCCCTCCCCCAGGGCTGGAACCACTTGAAACTGCAACTTGTCTTTCTTAAGTGGCAGAATCGAGGCAGAGGGTGAGACCCAGGAAAGAGAGAGTGAGAGGGAAAGTCTTTTGTGGCCACCCTTCCACCCTACGTGTTTTAAAACCGCAGGCCTGGGAGGCTGCGGCGAGAGGGTTGCTGAACAGGGAGGGGGCTGCCCTGAACAACTTTGTGACACCCTACCCAAAATTTTTAAAACATGGAAAAGCCTGGAGATAAAGCTCAGTGTGAAGGTCCTGGGTCCCATCCCCAGTATGGTGAAAAAATTTTTGAAAAATTAATAACCCACTTCGTCATGCTTGTTGCAAGGTGCAGTCCTTCTCCCTCTTAAAATTAAGGACACAGAGGTACTGAGAAGTTAAGGAAGTTGCCCAGGGCCGCACAGCTCTCTGAGCTGTGAGTGGAGCGACCCGAGTTCCAGAGCAGACTCCGGAGCGCTATACCCAGGTCCAGCTCCTCTGGAGCAGAAACTGGACCTTGAAGGGTTGTGAGGATCAGTCTCGACAAAGACTCTTCATTTGGTGGGCCGGAGATTTAGCTCAGTGGTTCCAGCGCCTGCCTAACAGGCACATGGCCCCTGGTTCAATACCCGGTAACCACATACAACAATGCTGGGCGTGGTGACTCATGCCCACCAACAATCAGTACCACATACCACAGGGCCAGGCGTGGTGGCTCACACCTGTAATCCCAGCACTTGGGAGGCAGAAGCAGGAGGATTGCTTAGTTTGAGGCTTGCCTGGGCTATACAGGGAGCTCAGGGCCAGCCTGAACTATAAAACGAGACCCTGTCTCAAAAAAAAAAAGACTCTTCATTTGACCAGACTTATACCAGGCTTTATGGAAATGGGCAGCCTGTGCTGCTGCCTAGTGAAGTTCGGCTTTAGCAGAAACCCTGCCCAGCTGGCTGAGCCTGAATCCCCAGCCTTGACATCCGGCCCTGCTTCCCATGCACCCCTACCCAGGGGAAGCCTGGCAGGCGTCTTGGTGGGGGAATGGCAAACCTCCAGCCCTGTGTCCTCCCTTGGTCATCTCCATCGGCACCCTGTAGCTGCCCCCCCCCACATGCAGGGTGACACCATCGCCATGGGCCCTCACCCTGCACGGAGTCCCAAGCATCGCCCTTGGCTTCTCCACGGACGATCACCACTTCATCTTGGTCTCTGCACAATCTTCCCTGGGCCCAGCCTCTGTGCCCGGCTCTGCTCTGGGCACCGGGACAGAGGTCTGGCTCCATCCCTTCCCGATTTCAGTGAAATAGCTCCCCAGATCGACAGAGGCCTTGGGGCCACAGTCTCTGGAATCCCAGTGTTGTGAGCCTGCTGGGAAAATGGGCACCCAGGAGACACGATCCCACTGTGCACTCTGGGGTGACCACGACGCAGCTGTGGAGAATGGCACCGTGGTCACCGCCGCCGCGGCGCTGGCCCCGCCCCACGGCGCGCAGCCCCCGCCCTCTCTCGGGAGTCGCGACAGCGCCTTCTGGCTGTCTGCAAACAGCTCGGTTTGTCTGGCGTCCGCACACTCGAGGGCTCTGCAACGGACTATAATTCTCTCCTTGTTTTGGCAGCGAGGAAGCTCCGGGCCAAATATATTTCTGTTAACTACACAGGATGTTCCAGTGATGAAGGCCAAGAAGCCAAAGATGTCAGACAGTGGCACAAAACAGCCATTTATGACCCTTCCAGATTCGGGTGGGTGGGAGCTGGCATGGGGCAGAGCAGGGTGCTTCGTCTGTACCAGGCTGTTAGGAGCGGGACTGGGGTGATCTGGAGGCTCCTTTGTTTATGAGGGGCTGGTTTCGGCTGAGGATTTTGACCCCTCTCCATGTGTGGGCTCCCACGGGCTGCTCTGGGCTTCCTCCCAATATAACGGCTGAGCTTCAAGAATGGGCATTCTAGCTGGAAGGAGGTTAGGTAGACCTTTGATGATCTGACCTTGAAAAGTTGTAAACCCTACCCCAGCACAACCCATACCTGGTCCGTTCCCAGTTCTCCCCATAGAGCTGGGGAGCACTACCCCACATCCCATTTGAGGTGTCAGAATGAAGCCATCAGATCCACACTTAATCAAGGGGACCGTCAGTTTGTGATAGGAGAAACACCAAAGCTGTGAGGGGGCCAGAAGTGTGCTGTTGCCTTTCGGGAAATGCAGTGAGGCAAGACCAAGCAGTGCACGGCTGTGCGTTAGCTCCTTGCCCTTGATCGTCTTGCTGGCTGAGCAAGCAGCCTCAATGCCTGTATGAGAAAGGGCGGGAAAAGGCCACAATCACGATCGGTGCCTTTTTCTGGGTGTTTGCAAAGCGGTGGCACCCGGTACCTTCGCTCCTATAATTCACAAACAACCTCACTGACCTGCCACCAGGGAGGAAGGCAGCGCAGGGGAGGTGGGGCTTAGGTGGCGCAGGGATCTCTGGGACGGACGTCGGGGCATCCTGTGCACCCGTCCGCAAAGGCCAACATCATGGCACTCGGTCCATGGACACCTCCTCTGGACACTGCTGCTCTCAGACACAACTTTCCCCGGGAGATCTGAGTATTGGGTGCAGTCTGTGGACGGATTGAGTCTCACTGATTCAGCTCAGCCAGCCTGTGGGGCTTTGGACGTTGCTTCCGGGGCACCTGCTACCTACAGGTGCCAAGTTGCCTGTCAGGCCATCGGGCACAGAGGTCTACCTGAGGGCAGGTGCTCCGTGCCTGAGTGTTGAGGTTCATTCCACTGCGAGGCAACGGACCCCAAGGACCCAGACGTGAAAACTGTGTCCACTGCAGCAGAGGTGACAGCTCTGGGCCTCTGTGACACAGGCACGAGACCCTTTCCGCTCGCTTCGCAGGGCTGTGCTGAGAACCGTGCTCCAGAGTCGGACTCTCCTTTGGCGTTGACTTCTAAAAGCCCCCAAGGCCAGTTCAAGACCTACGCGTGTGAATCACGGAACACGGTCCGCACGCGATCTGCCCTCAGAAAGAGGGCTTTGGCAGTGCCCTGCGTCTCGAGCCCCAGATTCCAGTGCCGTGGACAGCTGGATGCGGGGCCCTTGGTGTTTCACGAACAAGTGGAAATCTCCTAAAAAGTATTTTTGTAAACCTTTGATTCCCCATGCCAAGGTCTGTTGGCCGAGACTGGAGTTAGCGGACCCACCAAAGGCACTGGCGGCACTGCCGGGTGGCAACTCCTGGCATGGGCCTCGCCGAGGGCTGCACGGTGTGCAGGGAGGACAGCTGTTCAACTGAAGAGCAGGAGGGATTCGCCTCAGTGGTCAGGCATGGCTTTATCTCTTTGGGCCCAATTAGCACCAACTTCTACTTCTATTTTGGAAGTAGGATGTGGTCGGTGAGTCAGAGAACACAGCCTCATTACCCGCTCTTGGAAATATCCAGAATAGCTGGCCCTCAAACCCAACTCCAGCTCTGGGGCCTACAAGCTAAATCCAGATATGTTATATATTTATTCAAGGCAGCAATTGGCCAGGAAACGACTATAAAACACACATTTGGAATAAAAGAGGGAGATTTATGGTGTATTTGCGAATCTGAGTCATATCTCTCGGGCTCCTCCAGGCCGAGATCCCTTAATCACTAACATACCCCAGCTTGTACACTCGGTGGGCACAGAATTGCTTCCTTCTGGGCCTGTCCCGGTTAAAGATGTGGCGGGGATTGTGCTACTTTATCTGACAGTCGGTAAATGAATTGCCGATTCATTCTGAGCTTAGGTGGGGGCTGTTTTTTACCTTGGGAAGAAGAAAAGTGGGCTTCTTTTAGATGTATCTTTGATCAGTCGGGATTTGACAAATTATTTTCCTAGGAATTTCTCTATCCTTAATGCCACAGGGTGGGGGGGGGGGATGGATTTAGTCTCAAAGAATAGCTTTTATGTTTCAGAAATTAGAGCAATGTAAAAGCTTCTATTCTCTCTCTCTCTTTTCCTCCCTCCCTCCCTCCCCTCACTTCTCTCCCAAAGAAGAGAGGCAGGTATCAGCTAGGGTTGCAAAAGGATATCAGCTATGACTGCCATTCAGGCTCCTTAATTCAAATGCATAAAAATAACCTGAAGTAAATCTCACCCCGGTGTAGACTTGGTATCGAGAAAGCAAAGTTGTTGCTTCCATCCCTAGTTTCTCTTGAAATAGCTGGTCTTTCTCCTCCTAATTCTACTTTTACAGGCAAACTTTCATCATGAAAAAAAAAAAAAGCAAAAAAAAAACCCCCACAAAATAAAACCTATCTCGTGTCTGTTGCGGTGACCTGCAGACAGAGGCTTGGGAGAGACAATATCTCAGTTATTTCTGTATCGAAGTGTTTATCAGCTGTGGTTCAACCTGAAAGAAAAGGCTGTATGACAGTGCAGTGACACAGGGCCACCCTGAGTAGTTGGGCACAACTCCAAGAAGTACTTTTGACAATCAGTTGAATTACGCGCTATTATCTGCAGTCTGTAGAACGGTGGGTAGCAGCTTCAGAAGGGACGATTGGAGGGCAGTGATCATAAGAAAGGGCCAGTCCTGGGGACCCAAGTGGAAGGAACTAGGGACAAGACTGAGTGCCAGTGTTTTCAGTCTATTTATTTCTCCACTGGAAACTCTCTTTAGGAGCACGATCGATAAACCCTTGCGAGTCAGATGCCCCCACCCTTTGTCTAAGGGGGGGGGGTTCGACTGATGATTTATACTCCTCGTTTGCATCTTTCCCAAAGCAGAGCCTGAGGCAAGGGTTTGGACACAGTCTTGCTGGAGACCAAGGGGTCAAAGGCCGAATCTGTACCAATTCCTGTCCTTCTGCTTACAGACGGTGCTGGGGGACTTCAGTTCCCTGGCACTTCAGTGGCCACTTGCAGTGGCCCCGTGGGAGAGCCATGGAAGAGGGCCTGGCACTCATGGCATCCTCTGTGCCCCAAGACCACGCACAGTGAGGGGTGGAGCCTAGAAAAGGATGGTGTGAAAGTAGATTGGAGACTATTATTAAACAAGAGAAAGGGAATATGGGGGGGTATAGGATAGCTAAGGAGAATTGATATGATCAAAACATATTGTGTGCATGTATGGAAATACCATACTGAAAGTTTTATAAAATTAATAGGCACTAATAAAAATACCTATTTTCATAAAACAGGAGCATCATTTGCAAAAGGAGGAGCTAAAGCAGCAGGGTTGGCCCAGGCGCTTGAGTCACCACATTTGGCCCAGGCTTTTGCCCCACCACTGCCACTAAACAGCCCTCCAGTCTTAGGCGAGCCACTGACTCCCCTTGGGAGAGATTCAGGCCTCAGTTTCCCCTGCTCAGACGTCTAGAGAGGGAGTGGGGGCTGCGGCTCAGTGGCAGAGACCCTGGGTTCCATCCCGAGCTCTGCGAAGAGGAAAAGGCCCATGGAGTGTTCACGCCTGGTGCAGGCTGAACTGAGAGGCTGGGGGAGGGGAGCGCCCCTTTCCAGGGGCAGGGGCTGCTGTGGGAGCCCGCAAAGGGCCGGAGTGGGGCTGGCTAGGTCTCCGTCCTGCTGGCCTATCAGACACTGACCTAAGTGCGAAGGGTTCTGTAGACTCATTAAAGTCCAGAGTCTGCCCTGTCCAGAGTGCTTTGGCCTCACGTTATAGACACAATGATGCCCCTCACCCCACTGTGGCTGCGTTAGAGGCTGGGGCTTGTTTGGAGGTGCTTAAGGTTAAAGTAGGGTCATCAGGGACCATCGTGCAGTAGGAGAAGGAGAAAGAGAGACACCAGAGTCCACCTCCACCACAGAGAAGAGGCCACTTGCAGACCTCCTGAGAGACGTGGGCTCATGCTGTGAGCCACAGAGCGAGGCCGCGCCAGAAACCAGCCTGCTGCCCCTTGACCTTGAACTTCCAGACGCCATAACTGAGGAAATGAGCTTCCAGTGAGTAAGCTGCCTGGTCTACAGCACTTTGCTACAGTGGCAGGGGCTGACTCTGCCTTTTCTGGTGTAGATTTTAGGCTCCTTACCAGTGGCCACAACTGCATAATGCATATCTATCTATCTATCTATCATCTATCTATCTAATCTATCTATCTAATCTATCTATCTCTTACCAGCCCTGCTTTTCCGTGGCCCTGGTTACAGCACTGCAAAAGCAAAAGCGCATATCAGCTCCGCACAGCCCCTTACATCCTGGCCTTGAGTCAGGCAGGATAAGAAGCTGCAAGCTGAGAGGGACCACTGAGTTGCCCCATCCCAGGCTCTTGCCCCAGCTGACCCATCTGCTGGTGCCGCAGCTGCACCTGACCCTGCTCAACAGAACCACTCATGGATCTGAAGGTTCGGGAGCAAAAGTACCTACTTGTCCACGTGTGTTCCTGAGGCTCTGTGGTTGGTGGCCATGCAGCCCTCACTGTGGCTGTGACCACAAAGCCCCTCACAGGCCTCTCCTGAGAAGCAGGCCTTCTGCAAAATGGAGCTCAACAGCTTGTCCCAAAGGCTAAAAGATAGAAAGATTTTAAAAAGGAAATAGTGACAGCATGAAGTGTTGGTGAGGAAGAGAAGAAACTGGATCTCTCCTGTGCTGCCCCTGAAAATGGAAGAAAAGGCAACCACTCCGGCGAAGAACTTGAAAATTTCTCAAAAGAGAAAACACACAACTATCATACCACCTAGCAACTGTAGTTTTGGAGGTGTATCCAGGAAATAGAATTTTATGCTCATGAGAAAATCAGCATGCAAATTTTTATATGCAAAACTGAGACCAAACCAGATGCCTTTCAGAAAGACAAGCGTAGTTGTCACCTTTATGTCACGGAATATTACTCAGCAATAAAAAGGAACAAACCACTGATACACAGAGCGACTTGTGTGAATCTCCAGGTAATTAGGCAGAATGAGAAACGCCAGTGCTCAAAAGCACACTGCACGACTCTGTTCATATAACATTTGTGAAATAAAGTTACGGGTGTGGGAGAGGCTAGTGTTCCCTGGGGATTAGGAATAAGGTCGGAGGGACAGATGTAGGTATAAAAGAACAACACAAGGGATATTCTGATTGCAGACATGTTCGGTATGCTATCACACATGTCAGTTTGTCATAGGCAAGGAAATCTATCTGCATGGTAATACCATAGGGACTAGATGCACAAACACACACAAGTATGAGTGAAGCTGGAGGAGTGGGGGGAACCCTTGGGGGTGCCGTTCGTGTCAGCACCCTGGCGGTGCTGTTGTACTGAAGTTGTGTGGGATGCTCGGGCCTAGGGGGTAAAGAGTGCTGGGACCATGGCTGTGCGATTTCTGGCCACTGCCTGCAAGTCTACGCTCACCATAATAAAAAGCTTGAGACGAAGAGAGCGAACCCTGTGAGGCCCGGGGGAGCCCGTGCAGAGGCCACCAGGGCCAGGCTCAGTCTGTGCTGTCCCTGAGCTCAGGGAGGACTTGGCCGGGCATCCGAGGGCCTGGGAGGGGTGGAAGGAGACGAGGCCAAGGCGCTGAGCTGATTCTGCCTGGGGCGTCCTCGGATGCCAGGGCCGGAATGCGCCTCCTTCCTTCATGCCAGAGGACAGGAAGCTGGGCTTTGTCCACTGGCCCAGTCTCTGTGGCCAGTGTGCCTGGAGTCATATTCTATGTGCCCAGGCTCGTGCTGAGGGAGCTCCGACCGCAGGAGAACGTGCTACACAAGGCAACGGCCTCGCAGCAGGCCCCTAGGGGAGGGTGACACCAGCTCCGTCCAGAATCAAGCAGGCAAGCGGGTGCCAGGCGGGCACGAGTACCCTCTGACACGCAGCTGGAATCCTGGCCTGAGGGGCACTCCTGTTGAGCACTTCTGCCCAGGTCAGAGCTGGTGGGTGTTTCCCAGGGAACATGGGAGCCACGGAGCTGGAATGCTCCCGCCCCCGAGACGCTCTCCGGCCCAGAAGGAGGAGGAGGCTCCAGTGCAGGAGACAGGATGAGCCTACGTGGAAAGGAAATAGGATTCTGCTCGCTGCCCTGCAGGGGCCAGGCCTGGGCCTGCGGTTAGGGCGTCTTCTGGGCGCACTGAGCATGACGCCCCACCGCCCCTCCCATCCCAGTCAGGCCTCCCAGGTGGATCTGACCTTTACGGTGGAAACTGAGGCCACGGAAATGGATGACAGACGGGCCCCTCTAGGGCTGGTGACCTGGCCCCTGGCCCTGGAGGTCTCCGCTGAGGTCTTGCCTCACTGGAAAAGTGGCATCAGGCCCGTGCTTCCCTCGCAGTGCTGGGGTGTGCTGCCCGGGATGGGGACAGAGAACGCAGAACGGTCCCTGGGAGAGAGCCGTCATCACCCCGACTCGTACCATAATGGAGGTACCCGCCAGACTCGGAAACGACCAGAAACAAGCTTCAACACCCCGCACCCCAACGCTCACAGTTGTAGAGGCAGGGCCTGAGCTTCCGCTGGGGTTAACATGCAGGATTCCTTCATAAAGTGGAACAAAAGCGCATTTTGAGATCAGAAAAAGAAGGGGCCTGGCAGATCAGCCTCAGAGCTGCAAAATTCTCATCTCTTCACGGCCATGGAGGATCGGTTGGTCGTCACGTACACATTCAGCTACTGAAGTCGCGTAGAAGACGATGCCCTGTGGGGAGCAGTGTTAGCCACTGCTGAAGGTGCTGATGGTGACTGAGGTGTTTTCTAAAGCTCACTAAGCTCGTCTGGTGGAGAGCTAGCAGCCCATCACGGAGGCAAGCTGTCCAACAAAATAAGGAAGAGGAGGAGAATGAGTAACAGATACTAATTAGTCTCTTTTTACTCCCTCATGGTTATTGAGCATTTTCTCCACGCCCAGGTTCTGTGCAAGAGCAGGACCTTCTCGAAGTTTCCCTAGACCCAGGAGAGTCTGGAGTGAGCACACCAGCATCCCCAGACCGCAGATGAAGGTGCGGAAGGTCACAGGGTTAAGTGACCGCAGAGTCACAGAAGCAGTGAGTGAGAGAGTGAACTGAACTGAACAGCCCAGCTTAGAACAGAGGTGAAATACACGCGGTCCTGACTCAATGTGTGTGTGTGTGTGTGTGTGTGTGTGAGTGTTTGCATGTTGCATTTATTAGCAAGGAGCAAAGAGCTGGACAGTAGCCTCTCCCGCCCAGCATGCCCAGTGAGGAGGCAGCAGCCCTGGAAAGCAGACGCAGAAATGCCCCGGCGCCGCTTGCTAGGGCAACAGCACATGGTGGGATAAGAGCTGGCAGTGGCAGGGCACCAGCTCTGTCACATCCAAGTCACGGCCCCCAGGACGGTACCTCCATCCCTCCATCCTCAACAAGCACAAAATTGTCCCACCCTCCTCTCTAGCCCTCTATGACCAATGCCTAAAACAATCTAGATTGCATTTTACCAATTCAAGTAAACCACCTTCCTCACCGAGGGGAAAAAAAGGGAGCTATGTAAAAGCACATGGAAAATGTAGACACCCGTGTTCTCAGGATTAGTGTTGCCGGGTTTTTCCCCCCGGTAAGCATGCGTGAATGCTTAAGAAAGTCAGGAAGCTGCTGCGTCAGCTGTAGCCTGTTTCTTGGACCTAGAATGTCTCTTTGCTACCTCACATTTTCTTTTTTTTTTGAGACAGGGTCTCGCTTTGTAGTTCAGGCTGGCCCTCAGCTCACTATGTAGCCCAGGCAAGCCTCGAACTCAGCAACTCTCCTGCTTCTGCCCCCCGAGTGCTGGGATTACAGGCATGAGCCACCACACCTGGCACTGTGGTATGTGGTACTGATTGCTGGTGGGCGTGAGTCTCCACGTCCAGCATTGTATGTAGTTACCGGGATTGAACTCAGAACCTTGTGCTTGCAGGGCAGGTGCCAGAACCACTGAGCTAAATCTCTGGCCCGACCTCACATTTTCTAACAGTAATGTGACATCCCATGTGGGAAGATGCATCTACTCCATCAACTCCACATTAGTCCCAAGAGAGCCTCCAATTTTGCAAGATTTAAAAAAGAAAAAGCGACAAAGTTCCCACCAAATACTTCCGCATCCCCCATTATTATCTGAGGACCAATGCCTTATAGGAAATTTATCAGATCATATGCTCAGCACCATTTTGAAGACTTAGTTTATTTGCCCAAAGCCTCCGCCCAAAAGGTTTAACTCGTGTTCATCCCAACAGAGTTTATGAGATGTCCTATTTTCTCATTAGCCATGGGCATCATTATTTTTAAATATAGCTTTGCTAAGTCAGTGAATTAAAAAAATTGCATCTCACTGGTTAAAGTCTTTTTTAAGTCCTTCGGAGTATCTACTGTGTAGAGTGCTTTACCCTGGGTATCATCTCACTTAAACTCATGCCAGTCCCTTGAGACAGGTAAAACACCTGCTCGTAGAAGAGGAAGAAACTGAGGCTTGGATAAAGCTAGGGAATTTGCTGAGCCCAGCCACGCTTCCACTGGGGGACCTCTCCAAGCCCAAGGGTACTAACCACATCTCTGAAAGCTGTCACACTTCTCTCCCCAGCAGAGAGCCCGCCAGCCCACAGCTAACTGGAGAGCCGACCGGAAGTGCACTTGTGTCACACTAGATTCTCAACCAGGACAGTATCTGCTATACCGGCAAGACCTGAGCACGTGCTTGCCAAAAAAAAAACGAAAGAACGTAGACCAGGTGATGGCGGCCACTAGGTCTGTCTTTCATCTTGGTCTCAGCCTCTGGGGGACTCCTCTACCTGGGATGTGTTTTTTCCCAGTATATTACCTGCCTATTCCCTGCCCTTCACTAAGGTTCAGCTCAGAAATTGACGTGATTATAAAACTACTTGACTGTGGGGTGCATGTCTATAATCCCAACACTCAGGAGGCTGAGGCAGGAGAATTCCAAGTTGGAGGCCAACCTGAGCAACTTAGCAGCACCCTGTCTCAAAATTTAAAAACTGAAAGGGCTGGAGGGTCTAGCTCAGTGTTGCCCAGACCAGTCCCCAGTACTGTAAAACAAACAGACAAAACAAAGTGAAAAAATCCACCTGTGTGAACACTGGGATATTATATCATTAATTCATATGAACCAAACAAGACAATGTGTATTTACTACAGGATGAGAGTGTTTCTTTTCTGATTTACTGTGAACAGGGTTTTTGTTGGTTGGTTGGTTGGCTGGGTTTAAAAAAATAACCTTTTACTGGTTGTGAATGTGTTTTCAGTGACCTTTTAGCAGTGGCAAATGTCTGAGGGGTGGAGATGGAGGTGTCAGTTCAGCGCAGGTAAAAGATTCCTCATCTCAAAATCTGAAATCCAAGGGCTGGGGATTTAGTTCAAGTGCTACCGCACCAACCCTGGATGCACAAGGGCCCGAGTTCGATCCCCAGTACCGCAAAAAAAAAAAAAGTAAAACTCTGAAATCCAAAATGCCCCAGAACCTGGAACTTTCCCACTGCCCCCATGACACCCTGACTGAAAAGTTCCACACATGTCCTTGTGTGGCAGATCACAGCCAGGGGCAGTGCACAAAGACAGGCAATAAACTCCCTGCAGAGGATGAGTATAAAGATTCTATAGATCAAAACAAATTTTATATTCACACTTGGGTGCCACCCCATATACATATATCCAATATCTACGCAAATATTCCACAGTCCAAAACCAGACATACAAACTCTGAAACCCTTCAGGCCCCCAGCATTTCAGATAACAGATATTCGACCTATGTTCACAGGAGGCTCTGCTGAAAGACTAAGACTGACCAACGGTCTTCGACAGTGGATAAAGTTAACTTGGAAGGTAATTGTTTCAAAGGCAAACTTTTAAAAAATTAAACTCATCAGAATAAATATCTATTTAAAATACAGTCAAAACTTCTTCGCACTAATTCCGTCCCTTGGGGACAGACAAGCTACTGACCCAGTTTCTGCCTTGTACTTGGAGTGAACTGCATTGTCCTTTCTCTATAATTAATTCACACTTCTCAGGAGCACTTTGCCTAAGGGGAGCTTCCAAGGGGGCCTGATGAAATGAATGATTTGTAATCAACAACCCAATCGCTCCTGTGTCTAGAGAATGCTACATGCCTGAGAGCTTGTGGTCATTTGAGGGCCGTAGGCGCCGAAATGACAAAAATGCAAAGAAAAACTGTAGCACTAGTTCACCCAGCAATTGGTTCTCTGCTCTGTGCCATTTGGATTCCATGTGGGACAAATTGCCGAATCTGAAACTGTGGGGTAGAAGAAAATATGGGTCCCTGGATGGGCCACAAAGCTGTTTGCGTTGGAGTCCTCAAGACACCCAATTCTGACGGTTTCGAGAAAGACAAACTTCAGAAAAGCAGTGTTAGGTGTCGGTCGCAGTGAGGACAATGAAAGTGTTTGAGCCGCTGGGGTTTCTAATGATGGTGTTTTCCTGTGATAAAGCAGTGCCAATCCAATGAGAGCAAGTCACCGCATCCGGGGGCTATACCTCGTACGTAAATACATTCGGCCTTGTCATGTTCATGGACAATGATCGCGAACACCCTGCCATCAGCCCAGAAAAAGCACAGGTGTGCACAATTCACATGCAAGACAACTCCTTCCGGTTTCCTTCACCTTGTAGACTCTCTCCGCAGTCAGTAGCAAGAATAGAAAACAAAAACAGGTGTTCAAGTCTCTCAGACTGTTTTAAGCACATAGTATTTATTAGGCATTAACTGGCACACACATATAAGGAACGAGTACTTAATTCTCACCCTCCCCCCCTTAGCAACATAAAAAGACAAAATCAAATAAAGACACTCACTACAAACACCCTCACTCTCTCTCATACACGAACAGACTCAGCCTCACATATTACCCTGTTATTTTTTTTTTTAATTAGGGTCAGTTAAAAAAATTTTGAGTCAAAAGAGCAAAGCACGTTCAAAAAGAAAAATAAAACACAAACTTGGCTTCGAGTATCAATAAAATTAAAAGCTCTTGGTCAACTCCCATGCTGGGCTTCACTTTATTACTTAATTAGAATTCCTATTTATAAATAAATAGTACAAGTAAAATATTACATCTGAGGAGCCCTACCAGAACACGCTACGTACACACTTTTCTCTAATCCTGTTTTCTGCTCTCGGTACACACGACACTGGGTTGGCCTTGGAGTGATCGCTTTGGAGAGAAACCTTCAGCAAGTGCCTCTCGCTTCTTGAGGAAGGCTGTTTTCCTTTGTCTCCCTCTCGGATCACAGGCGATGGACCTCTGGAAGCTAGGGGCTGGCTTTGTTTTTTATCACGAAGAATATTTATTTTGGCTTCTTTTCACAACTCTTGTCAGCACAGAGCTCGCACCCTGCTTATCACGGTCCTGCCCACATGTAAACCAGGGCTTTTAAAGTTTTTCAAAGCAAGATTTCCGGAAAGGAAGCTATAGGCCACGATTTAGCGACAGACGGCTGGAGAGACCTGAGCTGGGAAGCCAGGGAGAAGACAGGACGTCAGTGGAGCCCAACCTTATCCTAACTCCATCCACTACACAAAAGGCAAAGGGAGCGCCGGTCACGAGGATGGAGACGGCGGAACCCAATCGAAAAACTAGCTGGGGCCTGGGAACCCTTTTCGAAACATCCCATGGCAGAGGTAGGTGCTTTTCTTAGACAAAGGAGGGCAGCGAGTGAACATTTTAGGGCTGGCTGATGTCAGGGGAAACGCACAAGCACGTAGTTTGAACGAGACTTCCCTCCGATCTCCCTCTCATAAGGGGACTGGGTCCCGTTAAGAAAATTAAAGAAAAAAATATATTATTATTTATTATATAACAGTCAACATTAACACCGAGACAGAGAAAGACTCCAACTGGGCAACACGATGACACACTCAGCGTGGTGGCCGGATACTCTGGAGCCCAAAAGAAAGATGGGGAAGACACAGGGCGGTGTGGACGGGGCTGCTCTGTGAGTGGTGCACGTGGGGTGGGCACATCTTCGTTTGTTTAAAGTTTTGAGACAAAACAACAGAGTCACATTTTTGCGAGGCAGTCACAAGCCACTCGTTACATCAGTGTCCAGCGGCCTGGAGTGTGCACGTGAACATGGGGGAAGTGAAAACTTCTAGTCTGTGGGACTGTCTTCACTACCGTCTCCCTCCCTCCCTCCCTCTCTCTCTCTCTCTCTCTCTCTCTCTGGCAAATGTCTGTGGCGAGGCTGGCCTACCTTTAGCTGTTCTCGCTCCACTCTGGCACCATGCCGACTCCGTGCACAGAGTGGTACTGGTGTGGAGACAGGGTCCTGGGCACGCCGTGAGAGTAGAGGAACTCAGGGGCTTGCAGGCTGCCGGGGGACTGGAGGCCAGTCTGAGGCCCGCACTGCCTGACCACAGGCTGGTGGGCCACGGAGGTCTGGTGCTGGAACATGCCCTCTCCGAGCTGTGGGGAGCTGTGGTTGGCCATGCCAGCCAGCCTCGGGACCAGGGGCCCCGACGTGAAGTGAGCGGAGAAGTGCTGGTAGGGCAGCCTGTCCATGGGCTGCACTGTGGTCACCGTGCAGCTGCTGTAGGAGGGCATGCTGGGCCACGTGTTGCAGCTGATGTCCTCCAGGCTGGGCACTGGCTCGCTGGGCGGCGCGGAGCTGGCGTACATGCAGGCCTGCCGCTGGGCCGACTCTGTCCTGTAGGAGGTGCTCAGGCCCTGCTGCTGGGGGTAGCCGGGGCGGTAGAAGGAGTCTTCATCGCTGGGGGACGTCTCCATGTAGGGCTTCTTGTAGGGGTGGTCTGTGGTGGAGCACTCCTCATCTAAGACAGGAGGAGAGACGGCAGTGAGACCAGGGCCAGCCCCCCGACAGCCCAGAGTGGAAAAAGCCACTGGGCCAGAGGCGCGGAGCTGATTAGCTCCATCTCCACTCTGACCCAAAGGGGTGGACTGTGATGGCGAAGTCCGCGGGTGATGAGGTTCCAAGCCCACCGCACTGCGGCTGTAAAATGGATCAGGTGCTAACAGCCTGCCTGCAAAAGGAGTATTAAGAATTAAATGGAAAAACGTGTATAAGCGCTCAGTCCGGAGCCTGGAACAAGAAAAGCTCAATAAAGGGCAATTGTTTTTACTACTGTCTTCCCTTTTCACCAACACGTAAATTCATACGGACAGGACACTGTTGGTTTTCTCTAACTACACCAGACCCTGTACGACATGCACACCCGGCACTGATAAAAAGAGTTTCAATGATAACAGTCTCACGCACACATACGGTGCTAACTCTGCTGACACCGTTTTGTGTGCTCTGCAGAAGGTGACCCACCTGATCTTCACAAGAATCTGATAGGTGGGATCCATCATTAATCCCATTTTGCAGGTAATAGGAAAGCAACACGGAGTTTAGGGGAGGTCTTCAAAGGCTGATAAAGAGTGGAGCCCGGTATAGATCGAAATAGTCTAATTACAAAGACCCTGCCGTTCACCATCACGCTACATGGAAAAAGGACACAGGATGATGCGTGTAATGCGTGGCTGGGTGGGTGGATGGCTGGATGAATAAACGGACACAGAGATGGGGTCCTGAATGAACCCCTTTCTCAGTGCCATATGTAAACAGGTACCCAGTTAATATTTGCCGACTCTTACAAACTAAGAGTTTTTTCTTTGCTTGCAAAGCAAGTCACTGCACCTACACACCCATTAGTCCCTGCAGAGGGCACTGGAGCCAGTCCTCCTGCAGAAGGTGAACTGAAGACTTTCTTTCATCATCTCCCAATTTCTTCTGAATCAACGATCGTTAAGAAATTCTGTCTGGGGCTGGGAATACAGCTCAGTGGTAGAGAACCTGGTGAGTCTGTGTGAGGTCCTGCTTCCATCCCCAGCACCACAAAAAAAAAAAAGAAAAGAAGGAAGGAAGGGCGGGAGCAGAGAAGGAAAAGGAAACAAAAGAAAGACTATCACTGAGGAAGGCAAAGACAATAGAATTTCCAGGCAACTCACTGTGACAGTCAATAGTCCGGAAGGCAGAACGGCGGAACACATAATATGGGAAGAAAAATTAATATTACTTGAGCTGTTATGTACTGAGCACCTACTACTAGTAGTATGAAATCTCATAGTAATTCATCCAGGCATCTGCTCTTCCTGCTGCTCAGAGGCAGGCTGAGCAGGAAGTGAAGCTCAGAAGTGACCTGCTCAAGGTCACCCAGCTGGGGAGGAGCCGACTGGATTCAAAGCCGCCCTGACTCCCTGCGCCCCTCCCCAGGCACGCAGCAGATCTGCACCGAGCTCCTCCCAGATGGGAAGCATTGCGCAAGAGCTGGAGCACGGGACTCTGGGGGGGAATCAGGAGAGTCACACGGAGCAGACAGGTGAGCAAGGCCAAGATGACTGCTGGCGCACAACCCTGGCTCAAACCCACCTGCCTGGACCAGCAGGCGAGGCGGGGTGACACACTGGGACTCCCAGGGGAGCCACAAAAAGCTTCTAGTAAATCATTCGTCCAACAGTAAATCCCTGGGTTCTGGGCCGGTTTGTAAAACAGCACCCGGGCAAACAGCTCCCCTAGGGACACCCCTGAAGGCGTTCAAAGTTAATGCAGGCCCTTACCTGCTACCCAGCCTGCGAGGTGAATTTCTGCTAGACTTTCTGGGGCACATCTGGGACCCATAGGATGTCCAAAAATTTGTATAAAAGAAAAACGCAGTCACTCTTGCAGGTGTTCTATCTACATCACGCCAACCATCCAGATGTTTGAAGACATCCAGATGAGCGAGGGGCCACATGTTTCAACCTTTCAAATGGAATCTGGGGCTGGAATCTTGAAGACATCACCACATTCAGCCTTTGCTGCTTCCTTTCCCAGTTCTTTTCCTTTCATTCTCCCTTCCACCCACCAGATCCATAAATCTGAATGTTTCCAGTATTGCTGGACTCATAACCTTTGGGTTTTCTTTTCTTTTCTTTTTTTTTTTAATTTAACCAGGGCGTTCCCCTTTTCAATAATAGAAAGTACAGCTGCAGGGTACCCTTGGCAAGAGAAAAAAAAAAAAGGCAAACTAACCATTTTCGAGTTTCTGATCCCTTTCCAGATTTGTTACAAGTCAAAAAAGGAGAATAATAAGAAAACGGCCGGAACACATTTTGGAAAATCGTAAAATTATGCATTCCAGTCTTTAATATCCCAAAGATCTGATGCAGAGCACTAAGAAAAGCTCAGTGTGGTTTATTGATGAAAGCAGGCCCTGAACCTTCTCCCATTCCCCTCAGTCCTATCACATGAGAAAGAAATTCTGAAGCAACAATCCAAGTTTCAGGTCTGTCACCATCAATGCTCTAGGTTGGATCTCTGTGTTGATGTTGGCTTCTTTTTCTTTTAATTAGCTTCCACGTCTGGGGAAGGGTTTGTGACCAAGGGTCATGTCTTCGGAGATGAAGTCTCCCTCTCAGCCTCAGAAAGTGCTCATTAAGCCCAGAGTGGCGGTGCATGCCCATAATGCCCTCAGGCTAAGGCCAGAGGACAGCAAGTTCAAACCCAGCCTGGACAATTTAGTGACTTAGCAGAACCCTGTTTCAAAATAAAGAAAGGGCTGGTAACTTAGCTCAGTGTGAAGGTCCTGGGTTGGACAGATGGTATCATCAAAAGAGAAAAAGTGCCCAGTTACCGTCAACCCAGCTGAGTCTCACAGATAGCACGGACATCTTCAACTCTGTCTGCCCTTCTTAGTTGAGCACTGTGAAAAACTCTGGTCCTTTACGATTTCTCCAGATGTCTTTGCTTTGGATAAAATGGCTCTTCAACACAGGGTTATATGCTGATGCCTGGTACATGAATCAGTGAACCATTCCCATCTCAATTCTTGACTGTAAGCAGGAATGAAACCCAACTTCTTAGGGGATTTAATTGAGATGATAAAGACTAAATCCACTCCAGTTTCTACCTTTCTTGCACAGTAAGTCACACAGTGAGCTGTGAGCTTTGAAATCTCTTGGTTCTAACTAACAGTATCTATATCCAAATATTCTGGGTCTACTTGCTGTTTCCTCTTTTCTCCCTTGGAATACCGGACAGTTGGATCTCTGAAGGTCACCGAGGACTTGGGGATATTTGGGTGGATTCCAGAGTTTGGAAGCCTCACAGAGCTGCTTTCAAATCACTAATCCCATTAAGCAAATATGCTCTCAATTCCCAAATATGCTCTCATTTCCCTTGCAGACCGAGTTCACACAGATGAAAGACTTTTGTGACTCTCGTGGAGAAAGACCCTGGGGCTGGAGTGGTGAGCGGGCCGCTCTCCAGCTAAGTGACCTTGGCAAGTTGGAATGATGCTTTCTGACTCACAAAAGGCTGCTCTTTCTGACCAACGGCCCCAGCATTTCTACTTTCATGTAACTCAACAAGCCCACATGGCAAGGTACTAAGCCTTGACCACTACGGATGGATGACGGATGACGGATGGACGGATGGGATAGATGGATCGACGGGTGGAGGGACAGAACAGACAGATGAGTTGTGGGTGTTCTTATGTCCTAGAATTTAGGTTAAATGAAGAAGATGGGCATGATCTTGCAGAAAGAATCTCAAGGAACAATCCAAAGCCTCCACCCCAGGGCTCAAGAGCGCAGCTCACAGAACACGGGACCAGCCTGCATCATGGAATGTGTATGCTGTCTGGGTATCTGCCCTGGTGAGAATTGAAATATTTTGAGGGCTGAAGGCCTTTCTTCCTTGTCCTCTGCAATAAATACTTATTTGCTGAAACCAGCCCAGATTCACACTCGCCCAGCACACACCCTGAGACTCTAACCTCAGCCTTCTATCCTCCGGCCCCTGAAAAGGAGGCAAGAGCATTCTCTAGCTCAGAGGCTGCACTTCAGCCAATGCAGGAAAGAGGGAGAAACTGCTTTTCAAAAATACATAGCATTGGGCCAGAGATTTAGCTCAGTGGTTCTGGCACCTGCCTAGCAAGCGCAAGGTCCCTGGTTCATCCCTGTTAACCACATACAACAATACTGGGCGTGGTGACTCACACCCACCAGCAATCAGTACCACATGCCACAGTGCCAGGGTTGGTGGCTCACGCCTGTCATCCCAGCACTGGGGAGGCAGTGGCAGGAGGATTGCTGATTTGGAGGCTTGCCTGGGGTACACAGTGAGCTCAGGGCCAGCCTCAACTACAAAGCAAGACCCTGTCTCAAAACAAACAAACAAAAACAAAAACAAAAACCACAGCATTGAGAAAAGGCAGGCTACACAGCTTTTCTAATAGGCACCTCTTCCCCTTTGAATATCCAAGTTTGTAAGCTCTGGGTTCCAATCTTTACTGGAGTGACGATATTTGGTTGGAAAGAGGAGCGGGGAGAGTCAGGGCCAAAGAGGGAAAGACAGACAGACAAGTGCTCTCCCGGGCCTGAGCCCTGGATTTGATTGAGTGGCACTGATAAAAGACCTTCCCGGCTTTTTTGACTCAATCCATCGGGAGGAGAGATAGTTTGGAGACAGTGGAGTCCAAACATGAGGGCGGCCTCTGGCCTGCCGGCCCTTTGACATTTCTCTAGGCCCGGCTGGAAAGGAGACAGACAATGAGGGGAAGTCAGATAGCGGCGCAAGCAGGGGCCAGGGGGAGCCACCCATGGAGTTATCGCTTCTCGGGGATCCAGGCTGGAAGGAAACCTCACTGATTCCTTATCACCTCCCCACGCGGAGGCTCATGATGAATCGCTGTTTGTTGTCTGTCCTCGGGCAGGACACAGAGCTTGGCCTGTGCGTCCCCTGTCTCCAGAAGCTTTCCTTAGGGGGAGGAGGGGGGAGAAAAGGGGAGAGGGCCTTCGCGACAACCCACGTACCCCACATCCCCGGGCTCTGGTGAGCGGCTCGGCCTCACCGTCCACCAGCCAGGTCCCTGGACCCATCTGAGCTTCCGTTTCCGGATCTGCCGGTCGCTACGTCCCCATTCTGACTCCACCCATCGCTCCGACTTCTCACACCTCAGAGCCTCTCTGGGTCTCCGGTGTCCAGTCGCCTCCCCACCCCCTGGTCCCAGCAACGCGACCAGCTCCAAACCAAAAACCTAGTCACGGCGCATGCCGGCTCTAACTCTGGCAACAGCCGCTCCCCAGTGCCAGGGTGGCATCTGGACGCCTCACCAGAAACGTCATCCAGGGCTCTGCCTGCCTTACCAAGGAACCTCACTGCCCCCCTTTCTCGCACTTGGGGTCCACCAGCCCAGCCTTCTGCTGGCCCCAGGGCTCCTCCTCCTCCCGTGCAGCCCCTCCAATTCTCCGTGGACTGTGCGCCCCTTTCCAGCATCCCGCCATGTTCTTATTACATGACTATGCAATCACCTGCACCATGCCCGACCTGCTTGTCCTGTGTGGGCTTCACGAGGAGCACCTCAGCGGCTGGAGGACCTCTCCCACGTTCAGAAGCACCAGACACTGACCTGAGCTCCTTCTGCAGCCCAGGCCTCCCGCCACAGTCCTACAAGCAGGCACCGCTGCTGTCTTCTCGGCCCGGAGAGGTGAAGCAACCGGCCCAAGCCAGACAGCCGCACAGCAGCAGCAGCTGTGATGATCTCTCTCTCCAGCGAACCAGCCACCACCGCCGGCCCTGCCAGGGGCCGTGCAACTCCCTGTGGGCTCCTCTGAGGATCCTGCGAGCATCCTGGGAAAGCCAACCGCTCACACAGTAAACCTTCTCAACACGTCTTCCCAAAAGCCATTCATAGGCTAGGACGCCACTGTAACTGTTGCCCTAGAACGCGCTTTGATTCCTTCCAACCTCCTCCTCCCTTGCTTTCTGTCTGGCACCGACTGAATGAACTCAGCTCCCTAACGCAAGCCTGCTGAGCTGTCGTCAGCACGAGAAAAGGCAGCACAAGGAAAGGCAGCTTCAGGGTTCACGCAGGTGCCAAGGCAGATCTTCCACGGAAGGCGTAACGGTTCCGGAGACCGGGTGGAATGCTGGTTAGGCACTCGGGCAAGTTTGCAGACCGAGTTGAACCCGATCTGGGTTCAAGTTCCACTTTCAAGAACTGCTGACAAAACTGAGCATGGTCTGTACTGGGCACAGGTCTGTAATTTCAGCACGCTGGCACTGCAGCGAGTGCCAGTCCAGCCTGGGCAACTGAGCGAGACGGCATTTCAAAGTCAAAAGTCAGAAGAGCTGGGGATGCAGCTCAGCGTGACGGTCCTGGGTTCAATTGCAAAAAACAAAACAAAACAAAACGGAAGCAGCAGTCCTGGCAACCTTCTTAACTTTTCTGAGCCTCGGTTTCCCCTATGCAGAGGCGGTTCATATCAGCACCCCCCGAGCTGCGAAGTCAAGACACTTTGGGACCAAGGACAGGCAGCTTCAGGGTAACTTAAAGCAGAATCTCTGGGCAGGACCTGCATTCCGGAGGATGCACCCCTCCCCGCCTGCACCCAGGGGGACACACGTGTCTGCAGTCATCTGGTCTCCAGCCCACCCCGCTGTGGATGTGGTGGGAGTTGGGTTGGGGGCTGTTTGGGTGACACTGTTCAGGCCTTCGAGATCCAGAAGGTGCAGACAGAGGTCAGGCATCACCCAGGGCAGCTCCCAGCCCTGCTAGGCCCCCGACAGCTCATCTCTCCTCAGATCCAAGGTGGCCCCGGGACAGAACTCGGCAGCACAGCAGTTGCCGGCAGGCACAAGGCCCTGGGTTCCATCCCCAGTGTTGAAACGTCAAATCGAAAGGCAAAACCCACAACAGGTAAATGTCAAACGGTCGCGCCGTGTTACTTCCCTTGTGGCCCCTCAGGCTCAGCCCCCTGGATACGCAGAAGCATTGTGGTGGCTGCCGAAGCTGGACGGTCCAGCGGGCCGCACTACAGGCTTAGACGCGGGCCTTTCGGAGCCAAACAGCAGCTATTTACTGACGGACCCTGAGTCAACACAGGGCGCACCTGATTCCAGGATGACTTCATACCACGCCTGTGAGAAAAGTCCTGCCGGGAGCCCGAATTTCCACTCTCTTTCCCTCTTTTTTTTTTTTTTTAAAGAGTTTAAGAAACTCATCTATATTCACAAAAATTTCCCAAATGCTGAATGTGGGATACCCCGACCAGTTCTGAGACACCCACTGCACTCTCTTTAATTCCTCCCGGGACTTGAAGCCCCAAGTGATGATCAATCTGCTACTACTTAGCCCCAGGTTGCCTATAATTCCAGTATAATTCCAGCTACTCAGGTTGAAGCAGGAGGATTACAATCTGGAGAGCAACGTGGACAATTTAGTGAGTTCTTAAAATTAAAAATAAAAAGCGCGGGGGGACATGGCTCCTGGGGTCAATCCTTAGAACCACACATACAAATAAAACTGACTTCTATGACTGCCTGTGTGCCATCAAAGTAAATAAATAAGTTATTTTTCTAAGTGAGTTTGTGTGTCCATGTGTGGCAGCGTCCGCATGTGTGAGCGGTGTGTGCTGTGCATGCTTGCGGGAATAAATAAAACAGATCTGAATAGTTCAAATACATTTTCTGCAAGAAACAGACCACAACGAAGAAGAACATATCAAGCGAAGCTCTTGTCTTCCTTGTGCAGCTTGGACTTCCAAACATCTCTGTATTTCCCGGGTGTGTGTGGGTTTTACGGAAGTCGACGACACGGCGCACGCCCTGCCCCCACCCCACCCCGGAAGGGAAGGAAGAGACGACGCAGCCGGAAGCGCCCCTCACCTTTCCTCTTGGTGCAGTGGTAGATCTGCCCGTGCTCCTGGGGCAGTGGGTACGGGTTGGGCGGGGGCAGAAGGTCCTGGGAGGAGCCGGAGACGCCGTTCTCACACTGGTACTGGGAGCCCAGGTTGGAGGACGCGGACAGGGCGCGAGGCTCGCTGCTGAAAGGGCTGTGGTTGGAGGCCACCTTCTGCCTCACCGTGCTCCTGGGTACCACAGGGTATTCTTTACTGCAGGAGAGAAGACAGAAGGTCTTGCTTATCCAGGCCCCGAACACAGCCTCCCACTGGCGGAGGGGTCTTGGATGATGAAGTGACCGGGTTCTGTGTCGATCTGTATCAGGGGTTGTACACCTGAGGCGAGCAGGTCTACGAGAGTTCTGTATCCAGACAGAAGGCCAAGGAGCACCCCAGTGAGGACCCCACGTCACTCTCAGTGGCATTTGGAAACACTACCACCTAGTCGGTGTGTCTTTGAGTTCCCTACTGCGCACACTGGAGGAAAGCCACGCGTGTATACCTGGAACCCTGGCACTCAGGAGGCGGAGTGAGTTGGAAGCCAGCCTGGCTACACACCGAGCTTAAAGCCATCCTGCACTACCTAGCGAGACTCTGACCCACAAACAAATGAAAAGCTATGTAAATCACTGCTGGGCCTTAAACATAACCTCTGTGCGCCGGTCTTTTCTGGATTCACTCTGCAGGCCCTAGGTAGTTCTCTGGGTAGTTCACTACATCTCACTACATAGTGCGGGCTGGCCTTGAGCTCACTAGCGCAGCTGGCCTCAAACTTTCACCCATCCTCCTGCCTCCGCCTCCCGAGTGCTGGGACTCCAGGTGTGTGCACCATACCTGGCTATGCACCTGTCTTTAAAACGGTGCAGAGGCCTTTGCCTGAAGTGGCTGACCATGAAGGTCGGACGGGCCGTGAGGTCTCTCTGAGCTGGCCGGATCCCAGCTGTGCCTCAGAAGTTCCTTTGGAGGCCGCGTTGTTGGCTGCCCTGAGGGACTTCATTTCTCCACGGCTCCATTTTCCTGTCTGTAAAAGCTTTTCGGGGATGAGCTAAGAGTGGAAAAGACTCAGAAACACTCAGTTCGTCATAAGTGGCTGATCATTGGGACTCGCCATTGTTTTAGAGCACAGAGAGAGAAAGAGAGGGAGGGAGGGAGACGAGGGAGGGAGGAAAGGGGGAGGGGAGGAAGACGGACAAAGAAGACTGAACAGAGCCTGGGTTCCGTGAGGACACAGAGCCGACTTCCGGTCCTGTCTACAGCGCCTGCGAGGTGTCCTGAGACATAACCTTGCTGAGCCTGGACGTCCACAGAGGGAGATGGTGGGTAATGAAGACACACGGTATCTCAGGCCCAGCATCCGCCAAGGAGCAGAGCCTGGCCCTTGTCTCGCCCGATGCTCTTCCCTTCCCTTCCGCTTTTTCCCAGCTGACACCCTCCCAGCAGCTTCCGCGAAGGCCCCTTCTGGGCAAGAGAAAGGGGAGCCCCAGTGCGTACCTGGAGGGTGGGGTGGGCCGCAGGCGTGGCCTGTGGAAGGGGCGTCCAGACTACAGAGACAGAAATTTTGTCATGCTGGGCCCCACAAACGGGTGCAAGGATGGTGTGTTAAGAGAAAGAACATCTTTCAAGTAAAAGAGGTGATGGAGAGAATCACTGGAGGGTCTAAGGGAAAGCGTACAGACGTGTGATAACTGGACCCAGGGGGGAAGGGGGCTGCTGACATGTGGGACCCAGCGACATGGCACAGACAGATCGCGACAGCCCTATTCAGAATATTTTCACAACTGCACTCAACACAGCTGGCTTTTCTGTGTGATCTGCATACTCTATTTTATGCAGCTAATCATTTTATTCTGAGAAGTACTCCTTGGGCTCCACACTGTCCGGGTATCAGCTAGTCTCAGACTTCAGTGAGTCATGATTTTGGCCATCAACTATGCCAATATTCATTAACCTTGTTTTTTTTTTTTAATAATGCTGGGGATGTTGCTCACTGTAAAGACCTTCGGGTTTATTTTATTTTACATTACTTTTTAATTTTATTTTAGACATGCTCTTGTTAAGACCCTAAGCTGCTTAGTCTGAGCTCAAACTTGCATCTTCCTGCCTCAGCCTCCCAGAGTGCTGGATTACAGGTGCACACCGCCATGCTTGGTTTATCCAGATGAGTTTGGCCTCACTGTAACAATACCAGTGAAAGTATGAGCTCATAGCACTAACTATAATTTCTCTAAGGCAATTAAAGTAAATACCTATTAAAATTAAAGGGGGGCCGGGGATTTAGCTCAAGTGGTACTGCTCCTACCTTACAAGCACAAGGGCCCAAGTTCGATCCCTGGTATCACCAAAAAAAAAAAAAAAATTAAAGGGGCCATCTGATGTTATCTAATGTGTAAAGAGCAACACATGAAACATCCTAAAGCTTGCCACATGGGCCGATTTCCTTCTTTGTTTGTTTAAGAGAAGGTTTCTCTAGTCAGGCTGGCCTTTAACTCACTATGTAACCCCAGGATGGCCTCGAACTCATGGTGATCCTTCCCCCTCAGACTCCCAAGTGCTGGGATTACAAGCGAGCACCACTGTCCCCGGCCCCATTTCCTCCCTTCTGTCATCCTATGAAGTTAGTACCATTTGGTTCCCACTTTACAGATTAGAAAACCGAGACCCAGGTACCTTAGATCATTCTTCCAAGGTGACAAACTAGTATAGAACACAGCCAGAATTCAAGCCCAGTCATCCTTGAGTTACATCTATACAGTTTCCTAATTACTTCTTTTAATTCTAAAGCATAATAGTCTTTTAGGGGAGCAGGGATTTGGGGTTCACGCCTCCCCTCTCCTGTTCTCAAGGGTGCAACGATGCCCACCCTGTGTCCTTGCCTTGGTTTGGTATATGAAGGGACATCAAAGCGGCCAAGCAGCAGACAGCGGTGTCTGCCAAGTTTCCATGAGACTCCAGACGCCCTCACGACACCCAGGGGTCCCTGGCCAAGCTTCCCTGTGGCATGTGCCACCTCAGACCACAGCTGGAGCCAGCGAGAGCCAGCCTCACCAGCTGGAGGGTCCCCCGGGGCAGCCGCCTGAAAGGAATGAAGCTTGCTTTACAGCTTTGGCTTCGCGGTTCAAGCTACGTAATGGAAAAAAAAAAAAAAACAACTAAGAAAAACTGTAATAATAATAAAACACTACAAAAGCTGTCAAACCTCGCTGGTAATTCTATTGGGGTCAGTTTAGGTCAAGGACTGGGCTGTCAGGGTTCCAAGAGGAAGGGCGAAATGTCTTTTGGTTTTTATATTTTTAATAGGGATGGTTATTCTTTTTAATTAAAGAAAATAATCCCCAAAATATGTTGGCTGAAGGAATTTACAAGAGAATGTATCAATGGACTCAGTGGAATTCTCTGGCCAGGTCCTGCCAAATTGCAAAATTACTCACTGGAGAAGCCAAGCCCTGCCGTGGACGCTGACGCTCCGGGGTGAGGAGGCGCTATTACTTCAACAACCTCACCCTGGGGCCGGTCAAGGACATCTTGTTTAGTGCCCAAATGCTGGGCTCCGAGCCCGTCTGACAGGTGCCAGATACAAGCAGGGCAGGACAGAGGGGCCTCCCCAAGTGTCTCCCCACAGCAGGGGACGTCTGCCGGGTCCTCGGTGGACCGGTCACAGAGCAAGCTGGCAGGGCAGCTGTGCCAGCCACTGGGCTGACTGCTAGCAAGGCTTTCTTTATCCACACCCGGAAGGAACCTCAGTTCACACTCACTTTACAGACTAAAATTTCAGGCTCAGAAAAGTTAGGCCGCCTGCCCTACGCTGCACAGCTCAGAGGCAGTCCCATCACAGAGCTCCTGCCCCCTGACTCGGGCATGACCCTAGCACTGCCCGCACAGCTGTCTGGCAAACACAACCCCTCCGATGTGTGAAGTGGGTACGAACGGAGC